>PVJN01017211.1:0-40968 GCA_004026805.1 Lasiurus borealis
TGCACTTCTCCCTTTTCAGAGTCCAAACTCCCCCCGAATGAGTTTCGGCTGGGTCTGGGGTTTAGTGTCATAGGATAAGAGGTTCAATGCAGTTGGGAGTTTCCGTTTCCCTCCCGTCAGAGAAAGCCAGCCAGGTACTTGGGCACCCGCTCTCTCAGCGCGCGCGTCTCTGTACCTCAGCTTTTTGCAGCTCCTCTGGGTTTCTGTGAGCCCCTCTCTTTCCTTCTAGTTGTAGAACTTATACTCGGCCAGCTTTCCTGTGGTTCTAGATGATGTCTGTTCTGTCTTTTAGTTGTAGTTTTGAAATTGTTGTGCGAGGCAGCAGTGTAGGTGTTTACCTATGCCGCCATCTTGGCTCCTCCGTGGCTTATTTTTATAATGTAGGTACTGACTTCTTTTTTTTCTTAAATATAGTTTATTGATTTTTTACAGCAAGGAAGGTAGAGGGACAGAGAGTCAGAAACATCGATGAGAGAGAAACATTGATCAGCTGCCTTCTGCACAACTGGGGATGTGCCTGAAACCAAGGTACATGCCCTTGATCAGAATTGAACCTGAGACCCTTGAATCTGCAGGCTTATGATCTATCCACTGAGCCAAACAGTTAGAGCGGTGCTGACTTCTTTATCAATCTCCTTGTATCTCTTCTGGCTGTAGGGCAGCTCAGTGGAATCCATTCTATTAACATCAACAATCAGTTGTTTCACAGCCAGTTTGTAAGCCAGAAGGACATGCTCACCGGTCTGCCCATTCTTGGAGATGCCTGCTTCAAGTTCACCAGCATCAGCAGACACAAGCAGGACAGCAGTCAGTCTGAGATGTTTTTGATGAAGTCTCTGTGTCCTGGGACATCAATGATCATCACATAATACTTGCTGGCCTCGAATTTTCAGAGAGATATCAATGGTGATACCACCCTCATGTTTAGCTTTCAGTTTATCCAAGATGCAGGCATACAGTACTTGAAAAAGCCCTTCCCATCTCTGTAGCCTCCTTGCCAAACATTTCAAAGGTTCTTTTGTCGATCTCATCACATTTGTAGATCAGATGGCCAGTAATGGTAGACTTGCTGGAATCTATGTGTCCAACTATGATGATGTTGGTATGAGTCTTTTTCTTTCCTACTTTGGCTTAGATTTAAGGATAGTTTTCATGACACCTGTGTTCTTGTGGCAATCTGTTGTGAAAAAGCTCTCCTGATTTGTTCTGTCACACTGGGTTTTAGGCTCCAGGGTCTCTTGTTCTAAGACTAGATGAAGGAGCAATGGCTGTCCAGGAATGTTCTTTCCATGGCACATAGTGGGAGCATCAGAAGAGAGTGAAAATATGCAGTATCTTTTAAGGCTTCAGCTTGGAACTGGCACACTGTCACTTCTGCCTGCCTATTGGTCAGAGCAAGTTACATGGTCAAGCCCAATGAGTGAGGGAACTGTTTTCCATTTCCTGGGATGCAAATATTTGCTTGACAATAATAAATAGGCCACACCTTCTTCAATCAATTTCCTAGCTCCTTTCCCTTTGTAGAATCAATCCTGGATGAACACAAGTAATTGTCTTCTTTCTAGATATATCTGAGCAGCAGAACGTTGCTTGGAAGAAAATTGTGCAACTGAGCTGACTGATTTCACCACAAATGAATTATCTTAAGCCTCTCAGGACACTAACCATGCCATGTCTAAACTTTCCTCTATTTACTTATTTAATATCTTATTGAGGTAAAATATGCATAATGTAAAACTTATCACCTTAACCGTTTCTAAGTGTACAGTTCAGTAGCATTAAGTACATTCCCAGTGTTGTATAACCAATCTCCAGAACTTGTTCATCTTGCAAAATTAAAACTCTGGGCTCACTAAACAATAACTCCCTATCCCCCACTTCGCCCAGCCCTCAGCAACTACCATTCTACCCTCTGTTTCTATGAATTTGACTACTCATATAAGTGAAATTATATTGTATTTGACTTTATGTGCTTGGCTTATTTCAATTAGCATAATGTCCTCAAGGTTCATCCATGGTGGGATATGTGTCAGAATTTCCTTCCTTTTTAAGACTGAATTATATTTTATTATATGTATATATCACATTCTGTTTATCCATTCATCCATTGATGGACACTTGGTTGGGTTGCTTATACCTTTTGACTATTGTGAATAATATTGTTAAGAATATGGATGTGTAAATAACTTTGAGATCATGCTTTCATTTCTTTTTGGTATATACCCAGAGGTGAAATTTCTATGTCATATGGTAATTCTCTGTTTAATTCTTTGAGCAAACTTCATGCTGTTTCCATAATATTTTAAGTATTTCCCACAATTTTATACTCTCACCAACAGGACAGCCAAACTTTTTATATTTCTCTGGAAAGCCTACTTTGGCTCTTCCACCAATGATGATGTCATACTGTATCTTTCTTTCTCAAAACTTCCTCCTCTCTTCTCCCACTCTTACTTTTAGGTTCAGCTGTTGACTTTGCCTCATTTCACTGAGAAAGTAGAAGCCATCAGATTCAAACATACTTATCCTCCTTGCCTCAGACAACATCCCTTAATTGTCACTATCTTCCCATTCTGCCTTCTGTTTGTTACAACCCAAGAGACATACCTGCTGCTAGTCACAGCTAATCCCTTCATCTGATCCCACCCTCACCCTCAATTCAGGGATTCATCACTTCATTCATTTTTCCAGTTCCTTTCCCATCACGCTTACTGGACTGTGTATTTTCTATCTTTAAAAAAACTCTCCCTTGAGTCCTGGCCAGATAGCTCAGCTGGCTAGAGCATCAGTAGTCAGGGCACATATAAAAATCCACCAGTGAATGTATATAAATAAGTGGAACAACTAGTCTCTCTCTCTCTCTTTCTCCCTCCCTCTCATCAATTATATAGGCAACGAACCATCCAACCAAAAAATAAAAACAAAAAACAAAACACACACACACACACAACACACAGACACAAAACAAAACAAAACACACACACACAAAACCCCCCCCAAAACCAAAAAAACCAAAAAACACAAAACACTCTCCCTTAAGAAGTTCACATTATCTATGTGGTATTCTTGCCAAAAAAGATTTAACCTGAATCCAATCATGAGGAAACAATCAGACATGTCCAGGATGTGGGACATGCTACGTGACAACTGGCCTGAACTCTTCTAGCTGTCAGTGCCATGAAAGACAAAAATAAATAAAAATAAAAATACAGAGGCTGTTTTAGATTAAGGAGAGTACAGAGACGTGACAACCAAATGGAATATATGAATCTCAATTGGATCCAGCACCAGGAAAAAAGCAGTTAGAGAGGATGTTTCTGGACTGTTGGGGAAATGTGAATACGGTCTGTTTAGGAGGTAATGTTATTGCTTTGATATTACATTTCTTTACGTGGGATATGGCATTGAGGTTATGTAGGGAAATGGAATGGCCTTGTTCTTAAAGAGAGCATAATGAGTATTCAGGAATATCTACAACTTATTTTTCAATGATTCACCCCACAATGAATATATATAGGTGTGAATGGGGGAAGTAAGTATGGCAGTGTTAACAAACAATGACTAAACAAAGGTAAAGGGTGAAGAGGAGTGCATTGTATTCCTCTTTCAACTTTCTGCAGGTTTGAAACTTTTCAAAAGAAAAAGTTGATCAGAAAAAAAAAAAGAATCTTGCCTTGATTCATATCTGCCTATAGCTATTCCCAGTTATGGACCATTCTCAGCTCAGTGATTGAGCCATTCACACACAATGCTTCTGCCCTCACTTCCCTTCATCACTCGATCCATTCCTGCAGGCTTCTGGCCCTGAAACTGCTCTGGTTGGAGTCCCAATGGCCTCCATGCTGGTAACTCCCAGACCAGCATTCCACGCAGCTGGTCACTCCCTGTTTCCAGATACTCCTATATCTCAGCTTCCGAGACACCTTCTGGTTGCCCTTACCTCAATGGCCTCTTCTTTTTTTATCTTCTTTGCTTGCTCCTTTGCTCTCTCCAACCTCTAAATTTTGGGTTCCTCAGGTCCCAGCCTTTCTTCTTTAAAGCTCTCCTCAAGTGAGTTTATCTATTCCTGTGGAGTTAAAAGCTGAATTTGTTCTAATGATGTCCAAATATGCACCTCTATCCTGGATGCTTTCCACATTTGATGACTTCACATTTGTCCTTAAATATTTCACATACATCTCAAGTTTAACTTTTAGTCATTTGCTCATTAATTGATGATCATACGGGGTATAAAGAGAATACATTTTTTTAATAAGGAGATATGTTAGAGACTGCTTGGATGGATCTATACCTATTCTTTGGGTGACCATAGAAGACCTCTTTGAGGAGGGTACAATGAAATGGAGCTTAGGATGAGAAATGGGGGCCGACAAGAGAAGATTTAGAGATGGGCAATCGAGGATGGAGTAGGACAGGAAATGGGAGATTAGGGATGGGATGAGGGGAAACATTTTTTGCTACACTTTTTTAATGTTTTAAATTTTAGAAGATATGAATTCATTGCTCACTCAAAAAAATTAAATTCTAAGTATACTTCAAATTTATTTAAGGAATGGTTTCTCTCTCTCTCTCTCTCTCTCACATGCACACACACACACACACACACACACACACCCTCATTTAGGAAAAGATGGATTTTTACCTCATTAGCAAAGGCCTAATGGGATCTAGCCCTGAGGGAGATGGGCTTTTATTATCATTGGCTACAAATCCTACCCTCTCCCCTGTCCCTAACCTCCCATTTCCTGTCCTCTTCCATCCCCTCCCCTGCAAATGGATAAGTACTATCAGCAGTTTCTTATGTATCTTGTGTGAGGACCCACTTGAAACCCCAGAATTGCAACAAAGATTATTTTAAGCTAAAGATGTTTGAGATTCAGCAGATACAGAGAGAAGCCTTCTTGGAGTTTCCCTTATTCAACTCAAATCAGAAACCTCAGAGAAATGAGGATTGCTATGAATTCCCTCTTCAGGACAGCTACTACTACCAGGACAGAAAGAGAGCACCTGCAGGAATAAACATTATTACAAACTTTCTTATCTCTGGTTTGTTCTCCTAAAACTCCATTTGTCTTTCCTAAAGAAATCTTTTTGTTCTTGTATAAGCCCCTTTTCCTCTTTTTCCCTTTCCCTTTCCCCTACTAAATATATATAATAATAAAAGCTTAATATGCGAATTAGACCTGACAGCCGAACGACCTTCCAGAAGTCCTTTCAGACAACCTTCTGGACCAGCGGTTCTCAACCTGTGGGTCGCGACCCCTTTGGGGGTCGAACAACCCTTTCACAGGGGTCACCTAAAACCATCGGAAAACACCTATTTCCCATGGTCTTAGAAACCAACAGGCTGCTCCTTGGTGTAGCAAAGTGTAGCAATGTAGTTTACTGTTGTTATATTAAGACTGTTACCCATGTTACACCACGATTCAAGACAAAATTTCATTTATTTGTAATTAGAAATAAATATTTCACAGTATATAATTACATATTGTTTTTGTGATTAATCACTGTGCTTTATTTATGTTCAATTTGTAACAATGAAAATACATCCTGCATATCAGATATTTACATTACAATTCATAACAGTAGCAAAATTACAGTTATGAAGTAGTTTTATGGTTGGGGGTCACCACCACATGAGGAGCTGTCTTAAAGGGACTCGGCATTAGGAAGGTTGAGAACCACTGTTCTGGATGAAGCCAGGGCTGCAAGGGCTGAGGCAAGCCATGCGGCTGGAAGGGCTGAGCTCCTTGCACGAATTTTGTGCATCGGGCCTCTAGTATAAATATAAAAGGCCCAAATTCCAAAGACCACTTTAATTTAGTCATCACTGAGCACTCCCACATGTATGCTTAAATAGGTTCTGACTTCCCTCTTGCTGATCTGTCTTTTGTTTAGTCTGCAAGTCTCTACCTTTCAAACCTAAGAGAATAGAGGAAAGTTTTTCCTCCCTGACACTTGCAAAGCTCTCTCTCTCTCTCTCTCTCTCTCTCTCTCTCTATATATATATATATATATATATATATATATATACACTAAAGAATAAAAAGGTAAAGATAAAAATTATGAACAACAAATACATATCTATCAACAAGTGACTATGCAAGCAAATATATTTTTCTCACCCTACTTATACACACAGTGCTTATTTATTTATTTAAACACATATGATTTCACTCTATAAAACTGTTATGTATATTGCTTTTTTTTCACTTGGAAATATATCTTGGAAATCTTTCAATATCTGTACACAGAGTGCATCCTCATTATTGTGTTTTTTTTTTAAAATGTGTTTTTATAGATTTCAGAAGAGAGGAAGGGAGAGGAAGAGAGAGAGATAGAAACATCAATGATGAGAGAGAATCACTGATCAGCTGCCTCCTGCATACCTATAAAGGATTAAGCCCAAATCTCAGGCATGTACCCTGACCAGGAATCGAACTGTTCCTTCTGGTTCATGACTTGATACTCAACCACTGAGCAACACCAGCTGGACTTCTTTGTATTTAAAAAAATTCTTATTCTTTTTTTGTTGTTTGTTATTATTTTTGTTTTTTTTTGTAAATACTTAAACATTTTTTTTTTGCTATTTTAAAAATGAACTTGATTGAGGTATAATTTACATACAATAAACTTTATTTATATATTTTAAGCATCAATTTGATGACTTTTGATGAATGTATACACCTAAATAAGAGCTAGCACTCGTCCATTACCAGAGGAAGTTCCTTAGTCCTTCTTTGCAGTCTCCTCAATTTCAGACAACCACTGTATTGCCTTCTATCACTGTAAATTTGCTTCTCTTGCTTAAAAATGTTATAGAAATGGATTCATGTGATAAACACTTTTGTATCTAGCTTGTTTTACTCTCTACAGTGATTTTTAAGAAGTTGATTTTAGACAGAGAGGAAGGGAGATAGAAATGTTGATTTGTGTTCCACCTATTTATGCATTCATTGGTTGATTCTTTTTTAAAAACTTAATAAATCTTTATTGTTCATATTATTACAATTGTTCCTCTTTCTGCACCCCCTACCACCATAGCTCCTCTCCACCTGGTTCCCACCCCAGCCTCTGCCCTTACCCCTTTCTCCCCACTGTCCTCATCCATAGGTGTACAATTTTTGTCCAATTTCTTCTCACAACTCCCACACCCCTTTCCCCCTGAGAATTGTCAGTCCACTCCCTTTCTATGCCCCTGATTCTATTATATTCACCAGTTTATTTTGTTTATCAGATTTTTTATTTACTTGATTTTTAGATTCACTTGTTGATAGATATGTATTTGTTGTTCATAATTTTTATCTTTACCTTTTTATTCTTCCTCCTCTTAAAGAATACCTTTCAGCATTTCATATAATACTGGTTTGGTGTGAATGAACTCCTTTAGTTTTTTCTTATATGTGAAGCCCTTTATCTGACCTTCAATTCTGAATGATAGCTTTGCTGGATAGAGTAATCTTGGTTGTAGGTTCTTGCTATTCATCACTTTGAATTTTTCCTGTCACTCCCTTCTGGCCTGCATAGTTTCTGTTGAGAAATCAGCTGACAATCGTATGGGTGCTCGCTTGTAGGTAATGAATTGTTTTTTTCTTGCTGCTTTTAAGATTCTCTCTTTGTCTTTTGCTCTTGGTATTTTAATTATGATGTGTCTTGGTGTAGTCCTCTTTGGATTCCTTTTGTTTGGGGTTCTGTGAGCTTCCTGGACTTGTAAGTCTATTTTTATCACCAGGTGAGGGAAGTTTTCAGTCATTATTTCTTCAAGTATCTTTTCAGTATCTGCCTCTCTTTCTTCTTTTGGCACCCCCATAATTCTGATGTTGTTATGCTTGAAGTTGTCCCAGAGGCTCCTTATACTATCTTCATATTTTTTGGTTCTTTTTTCTTTTTGTTTTTCCGATTGAGTGTTTTTTGCTTCTTTATATTTCAGATCTTTAACTTGATTCTTGCAATCCTCTAGTTTGTTGTTAGATCTTTGTATAATATTTTTTCTTTCAGTCAAGTGTATGCTTAATTTTTAGTTGGTCCTTTCTTATATCCTCGAGGGTCTTGCTAAATTTACCGGCCTTTACTAGAAAATTCTTGAAAAATCTTATAACCATGGTTTTGAACCCTATATACAGTCATTTGCTTTCCTCCATTTCTTTCATTTGTGATCTGTTTCTTTGTCTCTGAATTTTGGCTGCTTCCCTGAGTTGATAGAGTGGCTTTGTGTGCTAGGTGTCCTATAGGGTCCAGAGACACAGCCTCCTCAGTTACCTGAGGTGGACACTCTTGGTGCACCCCTTTGTGGGCTGTGTGCACAGTCTTGTTGTAGTTAAGCTTTGATTGTTGTTGGTATCACTGAGAGGAACTGACCTCCAGGCCAATTGGTTGTGAGGATCAGCTGTGTCTACAGCTGGGAGAACTTCTGTGCCGGAGACATCCTTATAAGATAAGACTTGCAAAAGCCTCTGTGCTCAGCTTGGATGGGGCAGAGTCTCAGGATGGAGCAGACAGCATTGGTTTCCCATAAGCCTTGCCCTAATAGGCTCCTGTGTCTCAGTGTCTGTGGTAATCATTGTAAGCACCTCTGAGAGAAAGCCACCCTTGAGTTCTGCCTGCTGGCAGACAGTCCAGTTTTTCCCCGAATGAGTCTGGGTGCCCAGAGTCTCGTCCAGAACTGGAATTCAATGCAGTTGGGAGCTTTTGTCTCCTTTCAGCTTGAAAAAGTCAGCAGTGTACTCAGTTGCCCGCCCTCTCTGCATGCGCATGTCTCGGTACTTCTGCCTTTCACAGTTTCTCTGAGTCTCAGTGTACTTTTCTCTTTCCTGACAGTCCACTTTCACCCTGTACGTGTCTGGGTCCCCAGAGTCTTGCCTGGAACTGGAGTTCAGTGCAGTTGGGAACTTTTGTCTCTCTCCAGCTTGAGAAAGCCAGCTGCGCACTCAGTTGCCAGTCCTCACTGTGCACGCGTCTGCCTCCTGCAGCTCTTCTGTGTGCTTTCTCTTTCCTTCTAGTTGTAGAATTTCCACTCAGCCAGCTTTCCTGTGGTTCTGGATGATGTCTGTTTTGTGTTTTAATTGTAGTTTTGAAATTGTTGTGCAAGGCAGCAGTTTAGGTGTTTACCTATGCTGCCATCTTGGTTTTTCCATTGGTTAATCCTTGTATGTGCCCTGACTGGGAATCAAATCCAAAATCCTTAGGGTATTAGGATGGTACTCTCATCTTTATTTTTTTTGGATACATGCATATATTTAATAATGAAGCAATTCACCACCAACAACAAAAAAAATTAGAAAAATTCATGAGACTTCAGTACTGTGGAATACTATGGGACATCAAGGCAAAAAGATACAGTAACTGACCCAGAAAGATGAATGAAAAGGGAAGCAAAGCCAAATTTGGCTAGGATAGTATTATATGCTCTTGAAAAGGAGAATGGCTGCAGAAATATCCACTTATTTGACTGCTTAGAAGCAGGCAGCCTTACTATATGCTACATGGAAGGAAAGCAAAGAGCTAAGAAAGGAAAGAGAGGAGAGGGAGAAGAGCAATATGGAATCCAGGGTAAGCAGATGGAAGAGATTGAGATAGAGTTACAAAGAGATGATTCCAAGGCCTTTTGTTTCCTCTGAACTCTAAAATCGATTATGCGTACTTCTAAAATAATTTATTTTTTAAATTGCCATGACAATCAACTTTGATACTAATATTTTATAAATTGAAATAGGAATATAAGAAGAGTCCTGATCTCTAAGGAATGCTAACATCCCTGAAGAAGGGACAGATCAGTAAGGGCCTAAATTTTCCCCGGTCTTTAAATGGAAAGGCAAAACATCACATCTTGAAAAGAGGCTTTTTTTCTCAGCCAAAGTTAATAAGACCTCTTTAAGCCTATTGATCTGAAGCTGTTCCAGGAAAGAAAAACAAGAGTCCAGACCAGATATTCAGCAGCAGCCAGAGTTGGATTCTGTGTCACCTGAGTTCTGCTGGGAGGCGATGGAGTGCCACTGATGTTGAAATACATGGTTGAGGACTGATCTTGATGCCATTTGTCTCACTGTGGACATGAAATAAAACCTCCTGGGTCTTCCTATATATTTCGTTGACTTTGTCAATGAAGGCATCTTCAACATTGCAGGCCATTTTTGCTCCTGAGCAAAGGCCTCTCCTTTTTTCACACCCCTACGGGACTCTAAATCACTCTTATTCCCATTCAGCATGATAACTATGTTATAACTAGAGTGCTGCCGGACATGCTCTAACCATGAGGTCAGATGGTTGAAGATTTCACGCCTTGTAATGTCTTATACCAGCAAAGTTCAGCTGCTCCCTTGTAGTAGGAACGGGTGATAGAACGGAAGGATTCTTGCCCAGCCGTATCCCAGATTTGCAGTTTAATTTGTTTTCCATCAATGTTGAACATATGGGCCCCAAACTCTACACCTATGGCGAGGTCGTGGACAGGCTGGAACCACTTGTCTATAAACTGCAGGAGGAGACATGACTTTCCCACACCTATAAAGAAGGACACACATTCTAGCTTTCACGTGGCTAGGGAGCAGTCCCGGTCACTCTAATCTCTAAAAAAACCATTTTTTTTTTAAAAAAAAAACATTGATTTCAAAGAGGAAGGTAGAAGGAGAGAGAGGTAGAAACATCAATAATGGGAATCTTTGATTGGCTGCCTTCTCTGGCCCCATCCTGGGTAGGGAGAGAGCCTGAAACTCTGGGAATATGCCCTGACCAGGAATTAAACCATGATCTTCTGGTTTATAGGTCAACGCTCAACCATTGAGCCATGCCAGCGGGACAATGTTCTAATTTTTGAGAGTCATCCATTCTGTCATCTTTCAATAATTTCATTATTTTTATTATAATCTCTTTATATGGCCATACTAAATTTTGTTTATCCATGCCCTATTTGATGGATATTTGAATTGTTTTCCATTTTTAAAAATTGTGAATGAAGTTGCTATGCACATTTGTGTACAAATCTTTTTTTCTCTTAAGGTAACTTATGCATTTTTGATAACTTGTGCATCTTAATGTAGACATTCACAAGAATCTGAGCAACCAGATTACATATAGTTGGTGGTTATTAGCTACTTTTACCTGTGGCTATTGATATTTGTGTACAAGTCCTTTTGTGAGCATTTAAAAATATTGCTTTTTGATTAACACCTAAGAGTAGAATTAGTGGATCATATGGTAGGTATATTCTTTAGGTCCCCAAGTGGTTGTACTATTTTTTTAAATTAAATCTTTATTATTCAGATTATTACATTTGTCTCTCTTTTTTCCACTCCATAGCTCCCCTCCACCTGGCTCCGACCCCTCCCTCTACCCTTACCTTTCCCCCCAATTGATGAGTCCATAGGTGTATGATTTTTGTCTAGTCACTCCCTGTATCCCCTTTTCCCCCTGAGAATTATCAGTCCACCCCCTTTCTGAGCTCCTGATTCTAGTATATTCACCAGTTTATTCTGTTGATCAAATTTTTAATTCACTTAATTTTTGGATTCACTTGTTGATAGATATGTATTTGTTGTTCATAATTTTTTATCTTTTACCTTTTTTTTCTTCCTCTTCTAAAAGAGTACCTTTCAGCATTTCATATAATACTGGTTTGGAGTTGATGAACTCCTTTAGCTTTTTCTTATTTGTGAAGCTCCTTATCTGCCCTTCAATTCTGAATGATAGCTTTGCTAGATAGAGTATTCTTGGTTGTAGGTTCTTGTTATTCATCACATTGAATATTTTTTGCCACTCCCTTCTGGCCTGCATCGTTTCTGTTGAGAAATCAGATGACAGTCATATGGGTGCTCCTTTGTAGGTAATTAATTGTTTTTCTCTTGCTGCTTTTAATATTCTCTCTTTGTCTTTTGCTCTTGGTATTTTAATGATGATGTGTCTTGGTGTAGTCCTCTTTGGATTCCTTTTATATGGTGTTCTGTATGCTTCCTGGACTTGTAAGTCTATTTCTTTTACCAGATATGGGAAGTTTTCAGTCATTATTTCTTGAAATAGGTTGTCAGTATCTTGCTCTCTCTCTTCTGGCACCCCCACAATTCTGATGTTGGTACGTTTGAAGCTGTCCCAGAGTCTCCTTACATTATCTTCACATTTTTGGATTCTTTTCTCTTCTTGCTTTTCCAGTTGAGTGTTTTCTGATTCTTTATATTTCACATTTTTACTTGATTCTTGCCTTCCGCTAGTCTGGTGTTAGGTCTCTGTGTAATATTTTTTATTTCAGACAGTGTATGTTTAATTTCTATTTGATCTTTTATCATCTCTAGTTGGATCTTTTGCATCTCTAGTTGGTCCTTTTGCATCTCCTCTTAGGACTTGATAAATTTATCCATCTTTTCTAGCATATTCTTGAAAAACCTTATAAGCATGGTTTTGAACTCTATATCCAGTCGTTTTTTCCCCTCCATTTCTTTTGTTTGTGATCCCTCCCCTTGTCTCGGCATTTTCACTATGCTGGGAGAACTTCTGTGTTGGATTCAGCCTTATGATACCAGACTTGAAAACCGCAAAAGCCTCTGTTGAGCTTGGGATGGGTGGAGTCTCAGGGCTTAAGGGACTGCCTTGCCTTCCAGTTGGGCTCGCCCTCCACGGTCCCTGAGTCTCACATGACTTGGTAATCACTGGAGCAGTCCCTGTGCACGCTTGTGCTCTCTCGCAGTGTCTCTAGACTGCTGCCTTTCCTGGTCCCCTGTGCTACGGGACCACACGAGCTTGGGTCCCTAGGGTTTTGCCTGAAACTGGGGTTTAGTGAAGTTAGAAGTGGCACAGTTGGGAGGGTCTGTCTCCCGCCCATTCGCGAAAGCCAGCGCACAATCAGAAGTCTGTCCTCTATGGTGCAGTGCCCTGCGCGCCACCAGACTTCTGATCTTTTGCGACTCCCCTAAATTTCTATGTACTTCTCCCTTTTCACAGTCCAAACTCCCCCCATATGAGTTTCGGCTGGATCAGGGGTTTAGTGTCGTAGAATAAGGAGTTTAATGCCTTTGAGAGTCTCTGTCTCGCTCCTGCCAAAGAAGGCCAGCCAGGTTCTTAGGCACCCGCTCTCTCTACGCACGCGTCTCCGTACCTCAGCTTTTTACAGCTCCTCTGGGTCTCCGTGAGCCCCTCTCCTTCCCTCTAGCTGTAGAACTTCCACTCAGCCAGCTTTCCTGTGGTTCTGGATGATGTTCGTTCTGTCTTTTAGTTGTAGTTTTGAAATTGTTGTGTGAGGCAGCAGTGTAGGTGTTTACCTATGCCGCCATCTTGGCTTCTCTCCGGTTGTACTATTTTTAATTCCTGCCAGCAAGGTATAAGAATTCCAGTTTCTCTTCATCCAAGCTGACACTTGGTATTGGCAATCTTCTTAATTTTAGCCATTCTGCTGTGGTTTTATTTTGCATTTCTCTGATGTCTAATAATGTAGACCATCTTTTCATGTGCTTGTCAGCCATTTCTACAGTGTTGTGAAGCATTTATTCATGTCTTTTCTCATTTTTTTTTCATTGTGTTGTTTGCCTTTCTATTAATGAGTTACCCAAGCTCTTTATATATTTGAAATGCAAGTCCTCTTTCAGATACATGTGTTGTCAATAGTTTTTCTCAGGCTGTGGTTTGACTTTTCAGAGCAGGAAGCTTTAATCTTAACGAAGTTTGACTTTCTCCCATGGTGTGCTGACCTCCTAGGCCCCACACTCACTTCAATCTCTTTCTTTTCTGCTTTGCAGATCAGCTTGTCCAGCTCCTCTCTCCAATCATTTACAAAACCCTCTCAGTGCTCAATTGAGAGAGAGAGAGAGAGGATGACAACCATCCTTGGAAAAAATATCTTTCTGCCTTTCTCTCTCATAGCTCTCTCTCTTCCTCTTCCATTCCCTGCACATAATTTCTTCCGTTTTCTCCTCCTTAATTTGCTCTGTTTCTCATTTATCTTGGACCAATGAGAGTAAAATCAGGCCTTTCCCCAAATTGAGGATTTCATGTAAAGTGTTCTCCTAGAAACTTCTCCAGATCCAATAGTGCCAGAAAAAACTCGCAGGGATGGGCACCTACAAAGTAAAGCCTGTGACACCAGAAACCTCAAATTGCAGCTTGATTGGATGAAAAGAGGCTTATACAAGATATGTGAGGAGCAAATTGTATTTCTTCTCCTGGACCATTCTCACCTGTGTGAGCCTCCTGCCAGATTAGATCATGAAAGTCTATGGAAGCCTTATTAACCCACCTCATCTGCATCACAGTCACTCACCTGGGTAGCTTTTTTTTAAAAAAAAAAATTAATTACTCTAAGTTTCTCCGTTTAAAAAAATTTTTTTTTTATTGAGTTTACTTATTTTAGACAGGAAGGGAGAGAGAGAAATATCAATGATGAGAGATAATCATTGATCGGCTGCCTTCTGCATGCCCCACACTGGGGATCGAGCCCACAACCCGAGCATATGCTCTGACCTGGAATCAAAGTCGCTACCTCCAGGTTCATAGGTCAATGTTCAACCACTGAGCCATGCAGGCCAGGCCTGGGTAGCTTTCATTATTGCCTCTTTCCATCCTGCACCAGAGTTTGGCTCTATCCAGTAGAGAGACAGTAGTGGTTCTCAAAATGTGGTCTGCATCACCCTGGGCAACTGTTAGAAATGCAAATTTCTAACTATAGCAGTGGGTCTCACACTTGAGTGAGCATCCAAATCTCTAGGAGGGTTTGTGAGAACAATTAGAACAGAGATTGCCAGAGCAGCTCTAATATCCAGTAGTCTGAGATAGGCCTGAGAATTTGCATTTCTAGTTCCTACTTCAGGGGCACACTTTGAGAACCACTGTACTAGTGATTCTGATTCTGTTGGTCTGGGGACAGGGAGTCCTGGGCAGCCTATTATTTAAGAAACTCCTCATGGTTCTGATGTGCAGCTAGAGTTGATAGCTCCTGGTGCATAGGCTGGGGTACAACATGGCTAGAGCTACACAATTCCAGCGGAGTAAACAGCGTTTTAAATACAGAACCTTCCTAAGGGTTCAGTGTATTGTTTCCCTTGTCTAGTTTTCCTTACATGTCAACCTTGAACCTCCAGTGTGCTCGGGGCCCAACAGGTTTCCACTAAGGACCTGCAAAGCCTTGAACATGCCTTTAGGCAGGGCTGTGCTGGCCTGGCTATTGGCACTTGGCCCCAGGTGCTGTTGGAAGTGTAAGAGGGCCACTCCGGGGAGCTAGTCCTTTGAGAGCTCTGGGCAAGGCCACAGCCCACTTGCTCACTTGGCTGGAAAGCGCCATGTTTTTTTTGATACTTACTGCTAGTGGGTAGTAAGTATCAAGACTATTGCCAGGAGCCTCAGGACTGGAACCGTTTTTGAGGTTGTTCTATGATGACTGTTCATTGTATTACATTCAAGCCTTTGATGTTCAGCCAAGCTTCTATCAAGTGTGGTCACCCAGACTTTTTTACTTTTTTACTGAGGCATAATCTACATACAGTAAAATGCACACATACTAGACAGTCAGTGAATTTTTACCTATATATGCATCATGTCACCACCAGGCAGATCAGCATAGAGGACATTTCCATGATCCAGTAAGTTCCTTGGAGTCCTATTTTGGTCATTTCTCACATCCCACTGTTGATTTGTATTGACACAGATGAGTTTGGCTTCTTCTTGAACTTCATATGAATATTGTCATGTAGGATGCATTTTTGTTTGTTTGGTTTCTTTTTCTTAACGTTGTTTTTGAGATTTATCCATATCATCTTATCTAATAATAGACAAACATGTTAATTGACTGTACCACCACTACATCACCAGCCAATCAAGAGTGATATGTAAATTGACTCAACAAGATGGCAGTTAATTTGCATACCCAGCCGTTAAATGATGGAGGCGGGACATTTGCATCATTGCTGTGGTGGTGACGACTCAGGCTTTCTGCCCACCCCCAATATCTCAGGGCCTTTGGCAGCGTGGGAAGGAGGGGCCGAAGCAGAAAGAGGGGCTCAGAGGGCCTGAACGGAAAGGGGCTGGGCGGGAGGGAAAGGAAAGCCCATTCTATCATGAATCTTCGTGCATCTGGCTTCTAGTTGTGTATAAGAGCAGTTCATTCATTTTCCTTCTGTGCTGTACACGATATATTTACCCATTCTTCTATTGATGGACACTTGAGTTGGATTTAGATTTTGGCTATTATCAATTCAGCTGCAATGTATATTTTTATATATGCTCTTTGCTGTGTAAAAATTCATTTCTTTTTTAAAAATGTTTTTATTGATATTTATTTATTTGTTTGTTTATTTTTTAGAGAGAGAGAGAGTAAGGGAGAAAAGAGAAAGAGAGAGAAACATGGATGAGAGAGGAGCATCGATTGGCTGCCTCCTGCAGGTCCCCTACTGAGGATCAAGATTGGAACTTGGGCATGTGCCCTCACTAGGAATTGAACTGGTGAGCTCTTGGTGCATGGGACAATGCTCAATGAACTGTCCCACATTGCCAGGGAAACACTCATTTCTTTTGAGCATATACTGGTAGTGGAAATGCTCAGTCATATGTTTACATTTAACTTTAGAAGAAATTGCCAAACAGTTCTCTGAAGTACTTGTACAAATGTGCATACCCATTAATAGTATATGAGGGTTCTGGTTGCTTCATAGCCTCACTCAACATTGCTATTTTCAGAAGTTTTATTTTAGTTATTATAGAGAGTATGTAGCCACAGTACATTGAGTTTTAATTTTAATTTTTCTGTAACCATTGATACATTGCATCTTCTCATGATTCCTGGCCATTTGGACATTCCTTTATGTGAAGTGCCTATCCATGTATTTGTCCATATTTTCTAGTGGGTATCTGAGACTTTTAATTAAAAGTGTTATGAAATAGTGGCTTACTTATTGAGAGGGATTGAGAGGGTCTCAAGTGGTTTTCTGAAAAGGAGAATGAACGAGATAAGGGCCCTTCTTACTGAGTCTGCTCCTCTGAAACTTGCTGATCTCTGTCTCCCCAGCACCTAGAAGAAGGACAAGGACAAGACTGGAACCCAGTAAAATCTCATCAAATATGGGGACCATCCTTCATTTTTTTGTGGGAGGGGCGGTGGCTGTGGTGGACCTTGCCATCAGTGACATCGGTCACTCTCTACTCTTCTGATGAGGGCTAATTCCAACAGGTCATAAATGCAAGAAGTTCACCAAAAGGTTGGTAAACCTTGAGGCTTAAGCAGTGCTGAAGATACGTATTATTGCCTGCTGCCTGACAGCTGAAGGCATTTCCCCAAACCTGAAAATTTGTTATTACCTGCTGCTGGCCAAACAGCTGAACAGTCAAAGGCAGTTTCCTCAACCTGATACTTTACTGCTTACCAAAATTTACCTTTTATATGTGTGTTTGCTTTGCTTTAGGGCAAAATGTCTGAATAAAAAACCTTGGGTCCGGAGATTCAGGAGAACTTAGTTACTAAAGCTAAGCTCCATCTGGCTCCCCCCTGTATTCCAAATTTATATTTTATGTCTAATCTCTTTATTAATTTACTCCCAGCCCTCCTCCAGAGTCCTGAACCCTTCTAGATGCAGGATACTACCCTGACACTCTTCTATCCCTTTAAAGCTACGCCAGACCTTGGGTCCCTACCAGTGCTGGACACAGACTCATAAGCAGCCTTAGATTACCAAATAGCTAATACAGCTCTGATTGAGACTTGTTGATTAGCCTGCTTGGGTCCCTTGAATACCCTCTCCAGAAATTGGGGTCCTCCACAATTCCCTGGGATTGCATCACTGTTTATGCTTCAATTAAAATTTTGTTTAAAAATCTTTACTTGAGGATATTTTTTCTATTGATTTTTAGAGAGAGTGAAATTTTTCCCATTAATTTTTAGAGAGAATGGAAAAGAGAGGGAAAGACAGCAAAATATCGATGTGAGAGAAAAACATGGATTGGTTGTCTACTGGGTCTGTGGAGGAGCCTGCAACTGAGGCCCATGCCCTTGACTGGAATCGACCCTGGGACCCTTTTTCCACAGGCTGACGTGTTATCCACTGAACCATACTGGCCATGGCTATGCTTCAATTTCTTTAAAGTCAAGATGCATCAATGGCACAGGTTTTCTAGCATCTAGACCCCAGATTCTCAGAAGAGTTCCTCTGAGACCACAGCCAGGTCTTTGTTGATTATTTGATTTGCCCACAATGATTTCCAGATTGGGGGTTAATGTGGGATGCATTGTGTTCTTTTGTATTCAGGACTCTGATAAGCACTCTCCACCTCATCTCCTTTGCCACCTGGCTCTCAAGGAGAGCAATCAGTGTTTGTGAACTGAATGGAGAAATGAATGATTTAGGGTCTGACTCAGCTCTCAATCAGACAAGCCATCTTTCATTCCTGCTATCTTGGGCCAAAGGAAAAAAAAAGCCTTTTCATGTTTTTCCAGAGACTCAAAAATGTAGATTCTTCCTGTTCTTGATGACTTCATCAAGTCCTAACACCCCTTGATTATTGAACATTGTTGTGGCCACTAAATTGTTTGAAACAGTAAATCCCATTTCTGAATTGACATAATAATAAGAGAAATGTTCAATTAGTAAAAACATGTTAAGAGAGTAAAATGCTCAGTTATGCAGTTCTGGAATCCCCAGAATCAATCAATCATTTAAGTAGCTAACATTTATTGTGTATCACTTCGGTGTCAGGCATTGGGTGAGGCATATGATACCAGAAATTTCAGTCTGGGGTGAAAGAGTTTTCTGACTTAGTTTCTTCTCCTGACACTTCATTCCTGATGTTCTCTTGGTATGTGATTTCTCCCCTACTTGTGGCTCCTCAGACATCCCACTGATGGCTAGTTTCCAGTGTCTGATTGTGCTAGGTTGTAATTCCATGTGCTGCCAGTAGGCGTCTCCCTTTTAACACCCGATATACTCCCATGGCTGAAAATGTTGTTTTATGTGACAAATAACAGTGTAAAAGTAAATTTTGTGAATTTGACATTTTATTATTTACTTAATAATTTTTATTGTTGAAAGTATTACATAGGATCTCCTTTTTCCATCGATTTTTTTAAAGGGAGAGTGAAAGAGAGAGGGAAAGACAGGGAAACATTAATGTGAAAGAAACACATCGACTTGTTGCCTCTTGCACGAGCCCTGACTAGGCACTGGTCTGAGGAGGATCTCACAACCAAGGTAAGTGCCCTTGACTGGACTCAAACCCGGGACTCTTTGGTCTGCAGGCCAATGCTCTATCATCTACTGAGCCAAACTGGCTAGGGCATTATTATTATTTTTTTAAAAATTAAGTTTGAATAAAGAATGACCTTGGGTAGTCAGGATATGTAAATTTTTTTGGAATAGTGCCATCTAACAGAACTTTTTTTAAAAAAATATGTTTTATTGATTTTTCACAGAGAGGAAAGGAGAGAGATAGTCAGAAACATCGATGAGAGAGAGACATTGATCAGCCGCCTCCTGCACAACCCCCAGTGGGGATGTGCCTGCAACCAAGGTACGTGCCCCTGACCGGAATCGAACCCAGATCTTCCAGTCCGCAGGCCGACGCTCTATCCACTGAGCCAAACAGGTTTCGGCCTAACAGAGCTTTTGACAATCTGAGTTGTCCAATGCCAGTAACCAAGAACCATGTTTCACCAATGAGCACTTGATATGTGGCTAGTGCAAGTGAGAAACTAAATTTTACACTTTATTCAATTTTAATTAACTTAAATTTAAATAGCCATATTTGCCCAGTGGTCAATGTATCAGGTAGCCCAGCTTTAGAATCACTTTTGTTTCTATTTTTCCAGCCAAGGAAAAACAAGGAAAGCAATGTAAGGACACAGCAGCAGCCAGGAAGTCCCTCCTCACCAATGACGGTTGATGATTCCACAGTTAAGACTGTGGAGCCAGAAGATTTGGGAGTCAATTCTGGCCTTGCAACTTAATAGCTGCTATGGTCTTGGGCATGTGAGTTCACTTTTCTAAGCATTATTTTTTTCATCTGTAAATTGGGGACAATAACATCCACCTTAAGACTATGGTGAAGAGTGAGGGAGATACAGCCCTCGTGGCAATGCCAGCACACAGTCAGTGCTCAATGAATAGAGCCGCTGCCCTTGTTGGTGATGACATTGCAGGGACAGACCACCCAGAGCCAAGCTGGTCTCCTGCTCAGTGTCTCTATTGGGGCTAAGACAGGGTGAGGACACAGTCCAAGGTCAAGAACATCAAGCAAATGGATTAGCCAGGAGTCACCTGGGAGTCAGGCTACTGTTTCAACTTTATTCACCCAGAGGTCAAAACCAAAAGGACTTACTAGGGACTGAACTGTGCCCCAGGAAGGTGGGCTATCCACCCTCACTAGTGTTCTTTAGATGGCTTCTGCCGCCTCTCCAGGTCCTGACCATGATGGGTGGTGGTAAAACATGGACCCGCTGGAATTCCCATTCTGGGTCCAGCAGACTGGCTGCCTCCAGCTGTCTGGGTTATGTTAACTGCCTTTTATTAGAGGTTTTTTATATTAATGCGGGTTTCTCCTCACCTGAACCCATCCCATCATCCATAGTCCTAAACACTTGAGGCCATAGCATGTGAATGTGTGTGGGATAGTTCAATTTCCCTTGAAGCAGTGTCTCCCAAACACTCCTGTGGGCACAGACCACCTGGGAATCTTGTTATCTGTAGATTCTGACTCAGGAGGCCTAGAGGTTTGGTGCTGAGAGTCTACATTTTCTCAAGTGACGCTGGTGTTGTTCTAGCACCACATTAAGTAGCAAGATTGTCTCAATCAGCGGTTCTCAAAGTATGGTCTTGAGACCAGCAGCATCAACATCCCCTAACTGCTACTTGTTTGAAGTGTACACTCTGGGGCCCCGTCCCAGACCTCCTGAGTCAGAGACTCGGTGGGACCCAGCAGCCTACGTGTTATCAACCTCACCGGTCACCTGGATACCAGTTAAAGCTTGAGAATTGTTCTAAGTTCCTAGTTCTCAAACTTGGGCTCGTCCTTGGTATCATCTGTTTGCAGTTGATCATTTTTCTTTATTTTTAAAATATGTTTTTGATTGTTCCTTTTTTTATATTTAAAAATCAAAGTCATGGAGGTATAATTTCCTGGGTAGTTAAAAAATTCAGTTGCTTGGGTCCTAACCCAACCTTCAGGTTTGATGGGGTGGGAAGGTAGCTGGGGCATTGATATTTTTAAATCTCCCTGGATGGGAGACTCCCTGAAATAATCCAAACACACACACACACACACACACACACACACACACACACACATTATTGATTTCATTTTATTTTGTTTTTATTTTTATTTTATTTTATTTTTAGTTTTTTTTTAGTTTTTTTATTTTGTTACATGTATACATATCTCCACATTGCCCCCCCCCACCCCTCCCAGGCATATCCCAACCTCCCAGTGTCTTTGTTCATTGGTTATGCTTATATGCATGCATACAAGTCCTTTGTTTGATCTCTTATCTACCCCACCTCTCCTTAAACTTCCTGCTGTAATTTGACAGTCTGTTTGATGCTTTACTGCTTCTGTGTCTATCCTTTTGTTCATCAGTTTATAATGTTCTTTATTATCCACAAATAAATGAGATCATGTGGTATTTCTCCTTCATTGGCTGGCTTATTTCACTAAGCATAAGGCTCGCCAGTTCCATCCAGGTTGCTGCAAATGATAAGAATTCCTTCTTTTTAATGGCAGCATAGAATTCCATTGTGTAGATGTACCACAGTTTTCTGATCCACTCATCTGCTGACAGGCACCTAGGCTGTTTCCAAATTGTAGCTAATGTAAATTGTGCTGCTATGAACATAGGGGTGCATAAATCCTTTCTGATTTATAATTTTGTAATTTCTTAGGATATATTCCTAAGAGTGGGATTGCTGGGTCAAATGGAAGATCCATTTTTAGTTTTTTGAGGAAACTCCATACTGTTCTCCACAGTGGCTGCACCAGTCTGCATTCCCACCAACAGTGCACAAGGGTTCCTTTTTCTCCGCATCCTTACCAACACTTGTCCTTTGTTGATTTGTTGATGATTGCCATTCTAACAGGTTATATTATTGATTTCAGAGAAGAATGGAGAGGAAGGGAAAGAGAAAGAGATAGAAACCTCAATAATGAGAGCGAATGGTTGATCAGCTGCTTTCTACATGTCCCACACTGGGATTCAAGCCCACAACCCGGGCATGTGCACTGATTGGGAATTAAACTGTGACTTTTTGGTTCATAGGTTGACGCTCAATCACTGAAACACGCATCAACTTTTTAAAGTCATGGCAACTGAATAGAATTATCTGGAAAGCTTTAAAAAGCCCTGGCGCCTGGGTCCCACACCCAGGGATTCTGATTGAGGAAGTTTTCCAAGTTTTGGAACTTTCAAGGTCCCCTGAGGTTGAGAACCACTGCCCAAATGATGGGGATCGGGCCGGGGGCCGGGTGTGTGAAATGAGGGGGAATTCCTGCTTTAGAACTGGATTTGGGCGGTGTTTTTGTCTTTATTAGAGAAATGGGCTCTTAGATAACCCCAAATGGGAACTGGAAGAGTCAGCAGGAATTGGAGTTCTGGAAGGGAAATGTCACAGAGTGAAATGAGCTTGTGAGGAAAGGGCACCCCTGAGGGCTGAGATGCCTGTGGAGCCTGAGATTTAGGGGGATATTTGTTCCTTTTAATGTTTATTTTTTAAAATATATTTTATTGATTTTTTTACAGAGAGGAAGGGAGAGGGATAGAGAGTTAGAAACATAGATGAGAGAGAAACATCGATCAGCTGCCTCCTGCACATTCCCTGCTGGGGATGTGCCGCAACCAAGGTACATGCCCCTTGACCAGAATCGAACCTGTGGCCTTTCAGTCCACAGGCAGATGCTCTATCCACTGAGCCAAAATGGGTAGGGCCCTTTTAACTTTTCAATTTAACATAATTTCAGGCTTATGTTTGTAAGAATAGAACACAGATTTTTTTTTTTTTACTTTTTGCCAGATTTCTCTCTCTGTGTGTACTTTTTTCTGAATAAAGTGAGAATAAGTTGCAGATATTATGCCCTTTACCCCCCCCCCTCTCAAAGATTCAGTTGTACAATTCCTAAAAATATAAAGGATATTCTCTTATATAACCATAGAACGATTATGCAACTCCAGAAACTTGTATCAGTTCAATACAATTAGCTAATCCACAGACCTTATTCAGATTCAGTTTTTACCAACTGTCCCCACCATGTTCTTTATAGCAAAACAGCATCTCAGATCATGTTACATTTAGTGATCCTGTCTCTACTCTCCTCCAGGCTGAAATCGGTACTTGGACTTTCTTTGTCTTTTAGGATTAGCATTTTTGAAGAGCACCTTGCCATGGAATTTTCTAGAATGTCTCAGATCAGGTCTGTCTGATGTTTCTTTAAGATTAGACTCAGGTTGTGCATTTTTGGCAAGACGACTATGAAAGGTGTGTTATGTTCAACTCAGTGTATCATATCATTAGATTATTAGGTCAATTTCTTGGTTTGGGAGAATTTAAAATAAATTCGCATGATTAATACTTCCAGTGTGAAGGAACATCAAGAAGCCTTCAGGAGACTGGCAAGGTCTGCACCAACACTGGCAATTAGCTCAGAGCCCTGAAAGACAGCAGCAAAGGTTCGAAGGCAGAGGAGAGAACAGAGGAGAATAGCTGAGAACTAAAGCTTAGGGTGAGCTGAGGCTATGAAAAATGCTGAAGGCAACCACACGTGCTTTTAAATTGCTTACTTAAAAAACACTAATTTGTTATTCTGTCAATTAAAAATAGAACATGCCTATGGTAGAAAATACAAAAAGGGTAAAGAAAATAACTACGCCCTAAGTCTTACAACCAGCAACCATGCTAACATTTTGGCACAATCCCTCCCAACTTCCAGAAAGGGCATTGAAAGCGATGCTGGAGCATGAAACATACTAGGAAGAACCAAGTCTTCTCTACTGGGGAAGGTGATGTCACCTAGGTGGAGGCCGGCAAGAGAGGGTGGTCTGTGTGCCCATTCAGACAGTGAGGATGGCATCTGTAACCAGGGAAGGGGACTGCTAAACCTGGAGGAGGCAGAGCATGTATTCCAGAGCACTGCCCTGGTCTTCCAACACCAGGCTGGTTCCGAAAGATTGGAACTGGGCAATATTTCACTGATTTGTAAAAATGAAAGGGGGGGTGGGTGGGTGGGAGGGAGATTGTGTGGTGATGGGGGACTCCTCACTTGAGACTAGGCTGTGTGCACTCCTGATTCAGACTGGGGAGGTCCACAGGGCAGGGGCAGGCAGAGAGCATAGGGTACCCAAAATAGCCTTCACAACGGTTTGTCCAGGTGGATGTTTCTCATTTCTGTTTTACAGACAAGAAAACCGAGACTCAAAGGGAAATGATGTGGCAGGTGCCACCAGTGCCTCCCCCAGTGGCCCCAATCACCCCAGAGAGTCCCAGGATGTGCTGATGGCTTCCTGCATCTTCCCACAGGGTGACCTCTGGCTTCGGAATGTGGGGAATTAACATGTAAGAGAGTCACTTTCAACCAGGGAACTGATTGTGAATACCCTCCGTTTGCTCTTTAATGAGACAAATTATTTAAAAAATATGTTTTTGTTGATTTTTAGAGTGATACAAAGGGAGAGAGATAGAAACACCGATGAGAGAAAAACATTGGTTGGCTGCCTCCTGACAGCCCTCACGGGGGACCAAGCCCAAAACCCAGCATGTGCCTTGATTGGGAATTCAATGGAAGACCTCTTAGTGCATGGGTCGATGCTCGACCACTGGGAAACACTGGCCGAGCAAATATTTTTATTGTGTTAAAAATATATTGCATATGATTTTACCATCTTAATAATTTTCTAATTTGTAGTTAACATAGTGTTAAATACATGCATTGTGTTGTACAACAGATATCTAGAACATTTTCATCTTACAAAACTGAACTCCTGCCCTGGTTGGTTTGGCTCAGTGGATAGAGCATTGGCCTGTGGACTGAAGAGTCCCAGGTTTGATTCCTGTCAAGGGCAGGTATCTTGGTTTCGGGCACATCCCCAGGAAGGGGTGCACAGGAGGCAACTGATTGACGTTTTTCTCTTATCTATGTCTCCAACTCTCTCTCTCTCTGCCTTCCTCTCTGTAATAAAAAAAAAATATATATATTTTAAAACTGAACTCCTATACCCATTGAACTCCCACCTCCCCCCAAGCCCTGGAAACCACCATTTTGCTTTCTGTTTCTATGAATCTGACAGCTTTAATGCAGTATTTGTCCTTTTATGTCTTACTTATTTCACTTAACATAATGTCCTCAAGGTGCATCTATGTTGCAGCATATGACAAAATTTCCTCATTTCTTAGGCTGAAAAATATTTTCTACTGTACATATATGCTACATCTTTATTCAGCAAAGGTTGCCTCCACCTTTTGGCTATTGTGAAGAATGCTGTGAACATGGGTGTGCAGATACTTCTTTGAGATCCCATTTTTAATTATTTTGGATCTATACCTAGAAATGGATTGCTGGATCATATAGTAATTATATTTAACAAATTTTGAGGATTATTCATACTGTTTTCCACAGTGGCTGCACTATTTTATTGACAAGACAATTTTGAATTTTACTCATTCTTTCAGAGGGTCCCCAGAGGGACTGGTCATTATGATAACAGTCACAAATGCTTTCTTTCTTTTGGCTACCTTTTCTTCTCTTTCTCACCTCCCCGCTCTTCTACCTGTATTTCTTAGAATAATCCCCCAAATAACCAACATGTACCATGTCTTTGTCACAGGGTCTGCTTCTGGCCAGAACCTCGACTAAGACCTGGCATGAGCTTCAGGTTACACAGTTAATAAGTGGTTTGTCTGAACACTTATTGGTATACTAGAAGCCTGATGCACAAAATTGGTGCAAGAGTAAGCCTTCCTTCCCCCGGCAACCAGCACTGGCTTCCCTCTAGCACCTGGGACCCTGGCTTCCTTTGCAGCCCCAGCTTCATCGGGAAGGTCTTCTGGAAAGATGTCCAGAAGGATGTCCGGACTAATTAGCATATTATGCTTTAATTATTATAGATAATAAACCACCTAAAACTTGATGGTTTAAGACAACAAATCATTCATGGTTCTGTGTTGTGACTGAGCTTGACCGAGTGCTTTTCACGTGGGCTGTAACCTGGTTGCAGTCAGATGTGTGTGGGGCTGGAGGCACCTGAAGGTTCAACTGTACTGGCCATCAGTGGCTGTCAGCTTAGCTGGAGCTGTCAGCCCAGGTGGCCTCTCCATGTGCCTGGGCTTCTTCACAGCATGTGGCTGGCTCCAGAGAGGAGCACCCCAAGAGCAAACATTCCAACAGGCAGGAATAGGGAGCTGCTAGCTCAGGTAAAGGTATGGCCTGGAAGTGGCACAGGGACACTTCCACCATATGCTATGAGAGAAAGCACTTACAGGCTCACCCAGGTTCAAGAGCTCCTGCTCTTGATAGAGATTGAGTCAGGTCCACATTGCAGAAGAGCCTTATGGGCTGGGAGATATTTTAGTGAGTATCTTTGGAAAACACAGTTGGCCACAGTGAAGGGCTGAAGATTCAAACCCAGGCAGTCTGAGTTGAGAAGCCATAGTCTCCACTGCTGGGCTGCCTTCACTTAAGAGATACATTTTAGGGACTCCCAACATTTCTAGGGAGTGGGCTGGAGAACCAGCAATAATAGCAAGTGAGGAATGATGTTTTTGTTTATTAAGACCCAATTTTTATGTCCAGACTGATGTGACCTGGGGAAGTATAGATCTCAAATGAATTCCAAAAAGTAGAAACAGTAACTTTGATATTGACTTTTGGAAAATGATAGAGCCTGGCATGGCTTATTTGTAACAGTTAGAAGAGAATGCAATGACCATGAGGCAGAAAAGCTTTGGGGTGTTGTGTGTGAACTGTGCCAAGCCGTGGTGGGCTGAATAATGCTCCCTTGCCCACCCCCCCACCCCAGAGATGAGGTCCTAATCCCTGTCAGCTGTAAATGTTACAAGGAAAAAAGGTCTTTGCAAATGTGATTAAGGATTTTGAGACATATCACCCTGAATTATGTGGGTGGACCCTAAGCATTATCAGAAGTGTCCTTATAAGAAAGGCAAAGGGAGGCCTGACATCCATGCCTCCCTCTGTGAAGTGATGAGAAAGCGATGTGAAGACAGCAGAGAAAGATTTAAAGATGCTGGACTTGCCCAGCCAGTATGGTTCAGTGGCTGAGTGTCCAGCTAGGAACCAAGAGGTCACAGGTTCAATTTCCTTTAGGGCATATGCCTGGGTGTGGGCTCGATCCCCAGTGGGGAGTGTGCAAGAGGCAGCTGATCGATGATGTTTCTTTCTCTTTGATGTATCTATCTATCCCTCTCCCTTCCTCTCTCTCTAAAAAAATAAAAAATACATACATTAAAAAAAATTAAGATGCTGGACATGAGGCCTGAAAATTGGCAAGTTGGGGCTGTAGACCTACGAATGTCAGCAGCTCCAGAAATGAAGAGGCAGGAGTGGATTCTGCCCTGGAGCTTCCAGAGGGAGCACGGTGTTGCAGGCACTTAGATTATGGTCCAGGATACTGACTTCAGACTTCTGACCTCCAGAACTGTGAGAGAATAACCTTTCATTGTTTTGAACCACTAAGTTTGTGGTAATATGTTATAGCAGCTGCAGGAAACTAATACTCAAGCTAAGATAACTTTCTCTGTAGACAGTGCTGGTGAACGAATTGAATAAACTTGTGTCCAGCTAGCATGTTGATAAAAGCTTGGCAAACTCATTGATGATGAGAACACTCCATGCTATTTATGGCAGGTTGCCCAGCTCTCTGCAAAGTGTTTGTGGTTAAGGTGGTGGTGAAGTCCCTAGAGGAATGCTGAGGGCTCTAAGATCAGCTTTGCCCAGGTCATGATTTCAATCAACTTTTTTGGATGTGGATGGCAAGAACCTACAGCATCAGATGTTCAGGTGACACAATGTTGGAGGGAGGCAGGAAAGAGCCAAATTGAGATGAAAGTTATTTTGATAGAGTTTTAGTAGTCAATAGTGTGGTGTAGTTTTATAGAGAAACATAATTTGGGGCACTTTGTGGGAGGCTAGTACCAGCTTATGGAGGGGTATAGTCCTAGATTCTACTGGTTGGAGTGCATTGGACAACTTTGTTACATTTTTATTTATTTATTTTCATTTTCATTTATTGATTTTATTTATTTGATTTTTGAGAGAGAGAGAGATTTGTTGTTCCACTTATTTATGCATTCATTGGTTGGTTCTTGTATATGCTCAGACTGGGAATTGAACCCCAAACCTTGGTGTATTGGGATGATGCTCTAAGCTACCCAGCCAGGACTTTATTTTTAATGCTTCTTTCTTCCTTCCTTCCTTTCTTTCTTTCTTTCTTTCTTTCTTTCTTTCTTTCTTTCTTTCTTTCTTTCTTCCTTCCTTCCTTTCTTTCTTTCTTTCCTTTCTTTCTTCCTTTCTTCGTTTCTTCGTTTCTTTATTTCTTTCTTCCTATGAGAGGCAGGATGGTAAAAACGAGGAATCTAAGTATGCTGAATAAATGACCATTTACCCATCCATGTCCATTTTCTGCCTTTTTTCCCTCTGCTCTGATCCCCTGGAGGCTAACCTTCTTGGACTTGAGTGCTCAGAATATGCAAATCAGTTTGTGTAACAAAATATAGTGGCCTAAAGCCACAATAACTATGTAATATCTCAAAATTTCTGTGGGTCCAGAATCCAGGAGCAGCTGAGCCCAGTGGCTCTGGCTCAGGGTCTCTCATGAGGCTGCCATCAAGGTGCAGCTGGGCATCAAGGTGCATCATCCGAAGGCTGAACTGGGGCTGGAGGACTGGTTTCCAAGAGGGCTTACTCCCAAGGATGATCAGTCCATGCTGGCCATTGGAAGGAGGCCTCCATTCTTTGTCCTCTGGATTTCTCCACAAGGCTGCTTGAGTGTCCTCACAATACAGCAGCTGGCTCTCCCCAAAAGAAGGGATCCTAGAGAGAGGAAGGTGGAAGCCACAATATCTGCTTTGACCTAGTTACATTATGCCATTTCCATGACCCATTACACAGTGAGCCCTATGTATTATGGGAGGGGATTGCACCAGGGCCTGAGTGCCAGGAGATGGGGATCTGTCTTGCAGCCCGGCTACCACAGGAACTGTGTGAGTGTGGTGGTGGTCGGGGGAGTGATGTGGTTAAAAGAGACTGGACCTGTCGAGTGCGATGAAATCTGCATCCGGTTGGCCAAGTTCCTACCCTGGTGTGGGATAGAGATCTCCACCCCTCGGTCCTGTCAGTGGGACTTTGCACGTGTGGGGAGGGTGTGAAGGCCTCCTTTGAGCCCTGCCAGGATCACATTACTGAGTCCACAGGGCAGGGCTTGGGCGGGAGGGCGATACATTGTGAAGACAAGAGTTGTGGAGCTGCTGGCAGGAGACAATGGCCTCCATTGAGAAAATATGACATAACAAACCAGCCAGTCCATGGTCACCATGGCAGGAGACAATAGGCGTTTTAAGAGGGCACAGAAGGTGTTGCTGAGCATGGCACCATGCCCTTCTACCCTCCCCACTCTGCAGTCTTAGAGGTGGTGCCAAGGGAGAAATTTTGCTGGGATTTGTCTGAAGAGGTCAGTTGTTCAAAACAGCTTTTTAAACACACAGTGTCTTCTAACCTCGGTGCAGTTTGTCCTCGCTTGTCAAAGTGGCGCTTTTCTGATCCATTTTCCCATTTTATAAAGTCATCATTACCCGTTAGCATAATGTGAGAAGAGATTAGAAACTAGAAGGAAAGGGTTTGAGTATGACTTTCTTAAAACAGTCCTCCAGGTACACTGAGATTCTGTTTCCATGGCGTCTGTCTTTGAGATTGCATGTCCAGCAGGACACTGGCTGACATGTCCCAGAAGCTGGGCCTGTGGATGAAGCCACATGTCTGCTGGCACGGGGTCTGTGGGCAGCTTGGAGTTGAGAAGAGCCCCCAATTAGATGCCGGGTCTGTCCTTATTGGTGTCATGTTATTTATCGGTGAAGCATAACTTTGCAATGATGTATCCTACCTGGGACACTGAGAGCACAGAAAGATTCCCTTATGAGGACTTTCCTTGGAAAATGCTTGCCAGCTGCCAGGTCACGCAAGGCAGGGGGCCCCGTGATAGACCTCTGTATTCCTGATGGGAGCACCAAGAGAGAACATCTTTGGGAAAGACCCTGATGACCAGGTGCTTAAAGATCATAGTTTAATGTGTAAGGCTGCATGGAACATTTTCATGAGCTGCTGGGGAGAACAGGCTGGTATTTCAATTGGGGTTTAGCTACTTACCAATGGGGTGACCTTTTGCAAGTTAATTTGCGCCTTCATGGAATGAATGGCTGACATGCCATGGCCTTCCAGCAGCTGCTTCCCCTTTTAGCAGCCCTCTAATTTCCTTCTGGGAAACTTCCTCCTCTTTGGATATAATCAAGGAGATCTCCAGTGGGGACCTTTGCAGGAAATGTGCTCAACTCAAAGCCAAACCAAGTTTGCTCCATACCTGTATTGACCTGAATGTCTGGGGTCCTGAACAGCTCTGAGTAAGCGGAATTTTCCATAAATAAAACTACATTTTAATTACAGGGATAAGTTTATTATTTAAAGGTAACTAATTGAAAATGTTTGTAAAACCAATAGATCATTTGTGCAAATAAATAAGTAAATCAGTTTTACAATAATTACTACCTAGTTTCTGTTCACTAAATCCATAATTCCGAATTGAGTTGTGCATTTTTAGAACATTGGTGAAAGTATACCTTTTGCTCCTCCTCCCTGCTCCTCTCTGAGCCCTCCCTAGTCCCTGCCTCTTCTGACCTGTGTCTTGGAATGTTAAGGCCTTAAGTCTGCTTCAGTGGGCAGCCATGACATCAAGTTTTTCACTTGGGATCATTAGTTGGAGGGCAGGAGGAAAGTGAGGCCTAGGTATTTATCCCCCAGCTTCCTCCTTTCTGGATCCCCATGGGTTGGATGTATCTATTTTCGTAAAGGCCCCAGTTCTTGTCCAGAGCCCTCTCTATACTTTCATTGTCTAGAGCCCTAGTAATTAGGGATTCTAGTAATTGCTCCTTTACCTTTGGGAATGGTCCCCTGATGTTGGTCCTAGGATCTTGAATCACCCTACACTGGTTTCCTAAAGTCTCCCTTCACCTTTGTAAATAGTCCTTTTATCAAACTTACCTCATATTGCCTAGTTGAGTATGCCATTGTATCCCAGATACTGTGACTGACATGATATTCACAATTTTATTCTGTACAATATTTTTAAAAGCTCTGAAGTGTCCTCTTCTTCTTTTGAAGGCCTCTGGAGAGAAGTGATGTGTGTGTTCAACCGAATCATTATTGTTTGAACTTAAAAAGCAATAAGGTCTTTGAAGAAAGAGAACAGCTGCTCTGTGCTCTTCAGCATAAGAGTGAACTATTTTTCAAAATAGTTCCCCACGGCTGCTGGGGAACATGGACCAAACAGAAGATGGTTTCATTCCCAAGGGAGTATCTCCAGAAAGTTGAGAGCAAATCAAAGTAGGACTGGAGAGAGAGGATGCTGTGTCCATCACCGCACCAATGTGGTGAGCTTCAGTGAGAGCCAGATCAAGGGCTGGAGATGGAGGAAAGAAAGCAAGACAGAGTGAGGAGGTTGCTTGCTTCAAAAGGGGTCCTGGGAGCTGGCTCTGTGGAAGGGGCAAGTGTCCCAAACACTGGTGATAGTTTCTACTAAAACATCCTAGGCTAAGAAACAAGTCAATAAAATAAAATATTGGTAGAACATTCAGTGGAAGGTTAGGTGACTGCTGAATGTGTTGCTGTCCATCTATGGTGTAGAAGAATAGTCAGTAATGTAGAAGTCTCTGGTGATAAGTAGGCAAAATCAGGTTGCAGCCCAAAATGCAACAGTGAGCCTATTTCTGTGGAATAAATTCTGTATTTATTCAGAGTATACAATGAGCTGGAGGAGAACCATTTGGCTACATATGAAGTGTAGCAGAGAGAGAGGAAGAAGGAGAGAAACAGATATAAAGAGACTAAGAGAATGAAAACCTGTCTAGTCTCTCATTTTCATCAGGATTCCCAGTGTCCTTTCATAATTCCCTTTCTTCTCCTGAACTGGTTTTAGGAGGAGGAATATTTACTGCATTGGGAATATCAAGATGGTTAGCATTGCTGTTATTATATCCATTTTCTAGATGTGGAAATGAAGGCTGAGAAAGGCCAAGTGACTTGAAGGCAAATGGTGGTATTGAGATTTGAACCTCAGTCATCTGAGTCCAATGCTGAAGGCTTACTGCTTTGCTGGAGTTTGGTGCTGTCCAGATCTGTCAGTCAGGGCCACAGGAGCCAAGCAGCAATTCAGTAGGGGTTACGAAGGACATTTTCTTTTTAAAAAATATTTTTATTGGTTTTAGAGAGGAAGGGAGAGAAACAGAGAAATAGAAACATCAATGATGAGAGAGAATCATTGATTGGTTGCTTCCTGCATGTCCCACATTGAGGATCGATCCTGAACCTGGGCATGATGTGTCCTGACTGGGAATTGAACCATGACCTCCTGGTTCATAGGTCAATGTTCAGCCACTGAGCCATGCCGATTGGACCTAAGGACATTTTCTTTTATATATATATATATGTATATTTTTTTTACAGAGATGAAAGGAGAAGAGATAGTTAGAAACATCATTGAGAGAGAAACATCGATCAGCCGCCTCCTGCACAACCCCCACTGGGGATGTGCCCGCAACCAAGGTACATGTCCTTGACTGGAATCAAACTTGGGATCTTCCAATCCACAGGCTGATGCTCTATCCACTGAGCCAAACCGGTTTCAGCCTAAGGACATTTTCTTAATGGTGGGCAGAGTGGAGGGAACCATCATTAAGCGGTTGAGGCATCACTGGCAGTAGTGAGGAAGGGGCGGGGAGAAAGAGTGTTTTCAGTCACTGGTGAAAGGAGGACCTGCCCCCAATCACATTGAAGGGAGAGGAGTGGAGTGGAGGACACTCTGCCCTCTTTTTCCTACACCCCCTTTCTCCTGCCAGTGTCCCCTGTTGGCCGACTCAAATGGAAGTGGAGGACTAGGGGCCCAGGCAACATAGTCCCTCTACTCAGCTCTTCAGGGTACAGGCAGGGCAAGAATGATCTGCAGTGCAGAGTTCATCTGAGTCCTGAATTACCTTGGCCTGAAGGACCACAGTGGGCCAAGGGTGTGGACAGAAGGATTTTCTGGAAAAGCCGAGAGAGTGGCCAGAGTGGAGGCTGACCCAAGGGAGGAATTCCCCCATTTTTCCTCTGAAGAGTCATGCCCCACTTCAAGGCCCACAGGAAGCAGGGAGCAAGGGGCAGGGAGCACACAGGAAGTTTCTCCTTGTCCCGTATCTCCACAGGCTGATACATGACAGGCATGTGACAAATGCTTGTTGTGGATGTGAGGCAAGGGGTGAGGGAGAGAGTAGGGAGAGGGAGACAGGAAGGGGTGGCCAGTAGTGTGTGGGTAGTTACCAGTGTGGGCACCTGGGACGTATTAGAGTGGGATCAATCTAAGGAACCAGGTAGGATGCACCTCTGAATTGTGCCCTCTGGAAGAGGAAACTGCAGGGGATAAATGCTGCAGTTTTTCCTTCCAGAGGGCACAATTCAGAGGTGCATCCTACCTGGTTCCTTAGATTGATCCCACACTAATACGTCCTCTCTGGAAGGGGAAACTGCAGCATTTATCCCCCAAATGACTGACCCTTTTGGGTGGAGGGTTGCTCCTGGTGGCATTAAGTCCCCACTACTTCTGGGCTGTTCTGAGTACAGACTGAGCAGTGAGAAAGCCTTCAATTCAGCTAGAGAAGCAAAGCCAGGTGGGAACTGTGTTCATTCTCAAAAACTGTCCACCTAAGGAGCTCAGAGGAGGACCCATGAAGGAGAAACAGTCTCTTCACATGTGGCCCAGAGAACCTGCATGAACCCCAACACTAGTGATAGTCACTGAGCTAGTCAGGGCCTGCAGGTGCTAAAGTAGCGATGCACAAACCATGTCTGGCTCACAGTAAAGGTCTGTGGAGGGGGTCTTTCTTGCAGTGAGGGGAATGGAGGAGACTGAAGGAGATGGGTTTGAATTGAGGAGAGTATGCAGGGAGGGTGCTTCTTGTTTAGCTGGAGGATAGGCATACAAGGGTGTGAAGGAAAAGGGATTGGTGGCCCAGGAACAGATTATGAGGCAAGAAGAGCCTGGGAAGGAAAGTGGGCCTGGTGGTCAGCAATGGACACTGGTCCACCACAGGTGTTTGTGCCCATTACTGGTATCTTTTTTTAAATTAAATATATTTTTATTTATTTCAGAGAGGAAGGGAGAGGGAGAAAGAGATAGAAACATCAATGGTGAGAGAGAATCATTGATCGGTTGTCTCCTACATGTCCCATACTGGGCATCGAGCCTGTATCTCAGACATGTGCCCTAACTGGGAATCAAACCATGACCTCCTGGTTTATAGGTTGATGCTCAACCATTGATTCACACCAGCTGAGTTCTTGTGTCAAAGAGAGTTGAAGGGTGTGGGAGGCCAAAAGCAGGAACCTGATTAGGGGAGAGCTGGATGAAGCTCGAGGTGACCAGGGGCCTCAGAGACTGATGCTGCCCACATTGAGCCAGCGAACTTGGAACTGGCCACTGCTTGCTGGATCAGCTGGAGTCATCTGAGGTGCTTCAGTGGAGGGTGCCCCTGCTGCCTGGGCTACAGACTCCAAGTGGCAGCCTCAGGGGAGATTCCGATGACTAGGTTGTAGTGCCTGGCAGAGGAAGGGAGGTGGTGGCTCTCTGGCAGGGCATACAGACCAGCCTTTGTGCTGAGGGGCACTGGGGCTGTGTGGGCTGTCTGCTTGCTCAGTGCTGGGCCCAACACAGGCTCTCTTTGTGGGGCCCAGGCCCTGGCTGGGGGCAGGATAGTGGCTGGAGGCAAGGGAACAGGTTTTCCATGGAGCAGCTCCACTGTGGTGTGTGGGGTGAGGGCCCCTCAGAGGCAGAGTGGGAAGATGGCAAGCTGGGTAAGGGAGGTCCCGGAGAAAGTTCCCATGACTCCAGGGGTCCAGGAGTGTGAGAGAACTCTGCAAAGTTGCTGTTGCTCCGCAGCTCCTGTGTTAAGCGTCTGCCACCTGGTGGTCAGTGTGTGTCATAGCTACCGGCCAGTTGGCCGGTCAGCTGGTCACTTAGCCTATTATATATATAGATATTTTAATATATAGTATATATTACTTTACATTAAATTTTTTGGGCTGTTCAAAGTCCAGGACATGTAGGCTTACTTCAGACATTTTTACCAGCTGCATAGAATCTCATTGCATTTTTAAGTTATTATGAATGACTTAATTAGCATCCCCTTCAGCATACATGTCAGTTGCTGCTAAGCTTTTACTCTTAAAACAGTGCTGTGATGAAAATCCCTAAAGCTACACCGGGATGGGGAGGTGGGGGAAGTCTGTTGTATAGAGAGAGGAGCTAGAACATTATTTAAGACTCAGTGAGCAAGTTATATGGGGGCATATTTGAACTACTGGGGTACTTAACTCTTCAGGAATGTGTTGACTATCTCAATCCCAATCCTTGGGTCCTGACCTTCCCTATCAGCTTAAAACTTGTTTCTTTAAATCAGTTCCTGGCAGAGATCCAGGTGTGCTTTTCTTTTTCCGCTTGATCTCTGGCCCTGAGTGTTCTCTGTGAGAAGGAACAGTGATAATTCTTTGACCAACCAGTTGGTTGGTCCTCTCTTAAGGTGTCATATGCCACAGAGTTGAGCATCTCCATCAGCACCACCTTTTGTGTTGCAACATCTGACATACAGCATCATATGTTTGGCATATATTTTAGGATTGGAATGAAAGTATTCTCATCCTTTTTACTTCTCCTCAACATTTATTATAAATAATTTCAAATATATAGAAAACTTGAATAAATTATTTAATGAATGCTCATATGCCCACCACATAGATATAACATTTTGCTCTATTTGCTTCATCATATATCTATCCATCTCTCCATCTCTCCATCACTCCATCTTATTTTTTAATAGAGGCCCGATGCACAAACTTGTGCATGGGTGGGATCCCTTGGGGTGGCGTGTGAAGATCAGACCCCTGCTCAAGCCCCCAGCCTCGAAGCCCCATCTGGTACCTTGCCTTGGCCAGGTGCTGCCCCCTCACTTGCTCTACCATCCCATCTGCAGGATGATTGATGGGGGCTGGGCCCCTTCCCCGGCTCCCTCAGTGCCTGGGAGCAGGGCAGCGGCCTTGCCACCCACTGCTGTGTTGGTCACTATTTGCAAGGTGATTGATCAGTGGGGCAATCAGGCCTCCGCTCCTACCCACCTTGGCCTGGTACTGCCTGCTCACCTGCTCCACCATCCTGCCATGGTCCTGCTCTTATCGGGGCCCATCAGGGCTGGCAGTGCCTCCACTGCCACCCACTGCCAGCCTCCAGTGGTCAGCACACATCATAGTGAGTGATCAAACTCTGGGTCTCCCAGTCAAACTCCTGTTGAAGGACCACCCGAGGGGACAATTTGCATATTAGGCTTTTGTTATATATGATACCTTTCAAGGAAGTTGCAAATTTCATCATACTTCACCCCCTGAGTATTTCACCATGTATATCATTAAGTAGAGTTGAATAATTATAATTCATTTTTAAGGTAACATTTACATGCAACGAAATGTTCACATCCCAAATGTACCATTTGCTGAGTTTTGACAAATGCATACACTTGTGTGAATTAAACCCATCACCATTACCTCATGCACCTGCTCAGTCAATCCACCACCACCCCGATGCCTGGGACAGCCACTGTTCTGATTTTTATTTCATCATTGGTTAATTTTGCCTGTGCTAGAACTTCTTGCAACACCTGACATACAGCACATGCTTGACATATTTTAGAATTGGGTGAAAAAAGATTCTCCCACATCCTTTTTATTTCTCCTCAACATTTATTCTAAACAATTTCAAACATAAAGAAAACTTGAATAAATGGACTCATACTAGAGGCACTCTTTTGAGTCTGTCTTCTTTCACTCATTATAATGGTTTTGAAATCCATTCACATGTATCATCAGTTCCATTATGTGTGTACCACGGTGTGTTCAACCCTCACATTCTTCTATAATTCTTAATGCACTTTGAAAGGCCGTTTACAATTTCTAGTCTGTGGAATATATACTAAATATTATTTTTTCTGGGTTATCTAAAATCAAATGTAAATGAGCATCTTGTATTTTTATTTGGTAAATCTATCCCCACTCAGTCTGACCTCACCCCTGCCAAGGTGTCTGTCCTGGCTACCTGGCCCTCAGAATAAACCAGGGGAGCCCCAGCCTCTCCAGGCTGCCCTCCAGCATTCCCTTCCTGCAACATTGAGGGGCAGTTGGATCCTCCACAAGCCCTTGAGATGTGGGCGCAGTCACAACTGGGCTTTTGTTTTCTCACTCCAGGCCACTGAGACAGATATTTGCATTGCACATGGTGCCGATGAAGCTGCCTCGAGTTTTGATTTTAGGGCGGAGGGGACTGATATTTTTGAGGGTCCCAGAGGAGGGGCTGGTTCACTCAGTGTCCAACGAACGGTAGTGGCCTTTTGGTCCTCCTCAAGCCTGCTCCCTGCGTAGACACAGCAAGGGGCCATAAAAGGGAGGAGATGATTATCCAAAGGGGAATGCCCCTCTACTTGAGCAGGCTTCTTGTGAAATTGTTGTGCTCAAACTTTGCAGTGAGGAGTCCTGTTTAAGGGCAATTCTGGGAATCACAAGGACAAAGTCTGGCCTTGCAACTGGTGGAGCCACGTGTGGGTGTGGATACTCCTGTGTAGGCTCCGTGAGCCCACAAGGGACAAAGTCCAGGCCCTACACTAGGCCAGCCAGCCCTGGCTTATCTTTCCAGCCTTGCTCCTCCCCCTCATCTTTTCTCCCTGGAAAACTCCTGCCAAGTAAGGAAGCAGAAAGAACTGGCCTTTTGGGATCCGGGAGGACATCCTTTTACTAAAAGTCTGCTAATGAGGGAGATGCTACTCACTCTTAGTGCCTCCATGTTATCATCAGTCAAATGGGGCTAAGGAATTCTGCCTGCTTCCTTAGGCAATGTATTTAGAGCAAATGGGACCCCTACACAGTTGAGAGCTAGAAGGGACAAGATCTGTCTCCATGCCTCCAGGTAGGGAAGCACCTTCAGTTCATGTGTGTGGTCTCCCTTTGAGACCAGATCCTACTCACCCAAGAAGGTTTCCTAATGGCCTTTATGGACTTTATAAGGAAGAAAGTTTGGAGGGGCTGGGTGATGAGTGGAGCGAGAGGTGTGTATGCATTGTGTGTGTGTGTGTGTGTGTGTGTGTGTGTGTGTGTGTGTGAGAGAGAGAGAGAGAGAGAGAGAGAGAGAGAGAGAGAGATCGCGCAGGTAAGAGGTTGATGCACAGGAGAGAGAGGATCTGAGGAGGTGGAAAGAGGAGCTTATGGACTTATGGACAGGCCTGAGCCGACAGAACCCAGGCTAGGGAGGTGGGGCTTGGTGAACATGCTCTGCCAAGCCCTCCCTCCCAGTCTGGCACCCACCCAGGTTTCACTTGTGCCGCTAATGAGAAGCAGATTGAGGACTGGGACAGGCTGGAGACCTGAAGCCGGAAGGCTGACTCTGCTACGTGGCGTTCTGCAGCTCGCCCTGAGCTTGCTGTCAACCCTCTGAGAGCAGGGCAGGGCTTCACAACTGAACCGCAGTCTCCCTCTGGTTTTATTTCAGCTCAGATCGTATTTTATTAAAAGATGGAATAATGCAGAGGGTGCTGATAGAGACACTGGCCACCCACAAAAGAATGTCCCTTTTGTGATGGGTCTCCCTTTTTTTCCTGGAAGCGTGAACTGTCCAGCCCACAGGCCCGAGTCCCCTGAGGCATACCCCCAGGGAACAATGATGTATAGGGCTTTAGCAAGGGCTGCACTGTAGGGCCACCTGGGTTAGCCTCCAGAGAGGGCCTAGGGACAGGAGTGGCAGGTCCCATTAGCTTGGAGTCTGGTTGTGTCATGGTGACAGCTGGATCCCCAGCACCCTGCCCTGTGTACCTAGTAGATGCATAACAAACATTTAACCTATCTAAGATAATACCTCTGCAAACAGGTTCTGAAATCAGCCATGGTTTGAACCTCAGCCCCATGACTACTTACTAGTCCAGGAAAGTTTAACTTCTCTAAGTATTAGTTTTTCTATCTCTTAACTGGAGATATTAAGAATATTTACCTTACGAAGGAAGTTTTGAAGATTAGATTTAGTATTTATTGAGCACTTTGTGTCAGGAATCATTTTATTTATTTATTTTTTCCATTTTTTTAAATAATGTATTACATGTGTACATATCTTCCCATTGCTTCCCCTCCCACTCCCATAAATGCCCTGACCCCCAAGTGTCTTGCGTCCATTGGTTATGCTTATATGCATGCATATAAGTCCTTCGGTTGATCTCTTATCTACCCCACCTCTCCCTAACCTTCCCACTGTAATTTGACAGTCTGTTTGATGCTTTACTGCCTCTGTATCTATCTTTTTGTTCATCAGTTTATAATATTATTTATTATCCATAAATGAGTGAGATCATGCGGTATTTTTCTTTCATTGACTGGCTTATTTCACTTAGCATAATGCTCTCCAGTTCCATCCAGGTTGCTGCAAATGGTAAGAATTCCTTTTTTTATGGCAGCATAGTATTCCACTGTGTAGATGTACCACAGTTTTCTGATCCAGTCATCTGCTGATGGGCACCTAGGCTGTTTCCAAACCTTAGCTGCTGTAAACTGTGCTGCTATGAACATAAGGGTGCATATATCTTTTCTGATTGGTGTTTCTAGCTTTGTAAGATATATTCCTAGGAGTGGGATTACTGGGTCAAATGGGACCTCCATTTTTAGTCTTTTGAGGAAACTCCACAGTGGCTGCACCAATTTGCATTCCCACTAGCAGTGCACGAGGGTTCCTTTTTTCTCTGCATCCTCGCCAACACTTGTCGTTTGTTGATTTGTTGATGATTACCATTCCAACAGGTGTGAGATGGTATTGAATTGTCACTTTGATTTGCATCTCTTGGATAATTAGTGGCTTTAAGCATGTTTTCAGGTGTCTCTTGGCCTTACTTCTGTCTTCTTTCGAAAAGCTTCTGTTTAGGTCCGTTGCTTATTTTTTTATTGGATCATTTATCTTCTTTTATTAACTTGTATAAGTTGCCTGTAGATATTGGAGATTAAACCTTTATCAGTAATAACATTTGTGAATATGTTCTCCCATACAGTGGGCTTTCTTATTGTTTTGTTGATGGTTTCTTTTGCTGTGCAAAATCTTTTTATTTTGATATAGTCCCATTTGTTTATTTTCTCTTTAGCTTCTATTGCCCTTGGAGCAATATCAGTGAAGAAGTTCCTTCAACATATGTCTGAGGTTTTGCTGCCTGTGGATTCCTCTAGTATTTTTATGGTTTCCCGTCTTATGTTTAAGTCCTGTATCCATTTGGAGTTAATTTTTTGTATGGTGTAAGTTGGTGGTCTAGTTTCATTTTTTTTGCATGTGTCTGTCCAATTTCTCCAACACCATTTATTGAAAAGACTGACTTGACTCCATTGTATGTTCATGCCTCCTTTGTCAAATATTAATTGAACATAGTGATTTGGGTTGATATCTGGATTTTCAGGAACCATTTTAAGTGTTTTCACTTATTGAATCCCCACAAGAACCTGAGGCATATAAGTTATTGTGCCCATTTTATAAGTGAGTAAACTGCCACGCAGAGAGGTTAAGTAATTTTCTCAAGGTTACACAGCTGATAAGAGTCAGAAGCAGGCATTAAACTCAGGCAGTTGGCACAGGACTCAGCTCTGAACTAATCACCACTCTAAAAAGTGCAGGTCAATGGGGGCGGGAGGGGAAGGATATATATTTACTACTATATGTAATAC
>PVJN01017212.1:0-41001 GCA_004026805.1 Lasiurus borealis
TATTATATGAAATGCTGAAAGGTACTCTTTTAGAAGAGGAAGAAGAAAAAGGTAAAAGATAAAAAATTATGAACAACAAATACATATCTATCAACAAGTGAATCTAAAAATTAAGTGAATTAAAAATTTGATCAACAGAATAAACTGGTGAATATAATAGAATCAGGAGCACAGAAAGGGAGTGGACTGATAATTCTCATGGGGAAAGGGGTGAGGGGTGTATAGGGAGAGACTGGACAAAATCATACACCTATGGATGAGGTCAATTGGAGGCAGGTAAGGGCAGAGGGAGGGATGGGAGCTGGATGGAGGGGTGCTATGGAGGGGAAAAAAGAGAAACAAATGTAATAATCTGAATAATAAAGATTTAATTAAAAAAATATTCATACTTTCAGCTCCTTTAGCCATAATTTAGCATTTTCAACTTCAATGTGAAGGATAGCTATTGTTCATTCATAATTCTTTTCAGGACTACCATAGAAAGTTTGAGCAATCCATCCTGATATAGGATGCTTGTAATATTCCCAGTTATCTGAGATATAGCCTCTGGAATTTCTACTAATTCAGTTTCACTAATGAATACATTCACCAGAGTTATGCCAATTACTACTGGAATCCCAGTCAACATAATGTAGAATTTCAATTAATTCAAAGAACTCCTATCACAGAATCCAGAAGATTTGATAAGTCTTTTCTCATGGTCTCCACTGTGTCTTACAGGAGCAATAGCCTTTGGGAAGCCACAAGTGAGAAAGGCCCTGGATTCAAGCTGTGTGCCCAGGGAGTAGCAAGAGAGCATTGTCAGCGGTGACCAAAGTCCACTGCAGCAAGCTCAAGGCCTCCATGGCTATTCCTTCTCTCGCTCTTAAAAAAAAAAAAAAAAAAAGCCAATATACCTCAAATTGAGTTACAGATTCAACACAACCCCTATTATTATCACAACTAGCTTCTTTGAAGAAACTGACATGATGATCCTAAAATTCATGTAGAAACTCAAAGGACACAGAATAGCTAAAACAATCTGGAAAAAGAATTAAACAACTCATATTTTATGATTTTAAAACTTATTACAAAGCTTTAATGTTCAAGTTAGTGTTGGTCTGGTCTAAGAATAGGCATAATATGAAGGTTTTGTTTGCCTCCTTGAAAAAAGAGACAATATATGTCAGTCTGAGTATTGTTGGATAAGACATAATATACAAATATATACAGCACCAAGAACACAGAAAGTGCTCAAAATGGGTTGCTATTATTTTGACCTCTAAGTTTCTTAAAAAAATTAAAAGTAAGCAAGTTCTTGCAATACACATACTGAGAAGGTTGGCAAAAAATGTTTCATGCTTATAGCACTGCTTTGGCAAAGAGTGTCCTATTTAAGAACCTTAAAGGTATTTGTATTCTTAATCTCATCAATTCTATAGTTGGAATTTACTCTTAGGAAACAACAAAAAAAAAATGTTAAGTGTCGAAACCGGTTTGGCTCAGTGGATAGAGTGTCGGCCTGCGGACTGAGGGGTCCTGGGTTCGATTCCAGTCAAGGGCATGCACCTTGGTTGCGGACAGGAGGCAGCTGATCCATACTTCTCTCTCATTGATGTTTCTAACTCTCTATCTCTCTCCCTTCCTCTCTGTAAAAAGTCAATAAAATATATTTTAAAAAAAATTTTAGGTAAAAAGTTCTCCACATCATGGTATTCAGTGTATCAATATCTATATAATCATTAAAATAAACGACAGGCTAGGGAAATGATTTTGTTAAGTTATAGTATACCAACAAAAAAAATTATGAAAGAAGATGGAAAAATATTTAAGGTGTATTAAAATAAAAATACATATATATGTATTCAAAGATTATACAAAGACATTATACAAAAATTAAAAGAGTTCTATGTGGGAATGGGATTGCAGGCAATTTTTGCCTATTCCAAAATTATAAAATATTGTTACATTTTATAAAAAAATTAAGGCGTTTTGAATCCAAGTAAGTTACATATTCAACACAGTCCTAATTTATACTCCTGCTCTAGTACAGGCACACTGACTGCACTCTTAGTAGCACAGAGCCTGAACTATGCAGTTTTTCCTGCTGCACTACTATGGGCAAACACTTACTTGAGAAACTGGCTCTTAGCTGTACTTGGGTCACCAACAATGCAAACATTTATGTCTCCCCGAAGAGAGGTTCCTTCCCCTGTTGTCTTTGGAACACCACCAAAGAGCATCAGCAGGACACCCCGTTTTACTTCATCATTGCCTGAAACAAAAACCCAAGGTATTTTTCAACATGAGGCTAAACATACCACAGGAAATTCCAAAGACATGTTTATCAACCAAAAGAGCAGATAAAAGTGAAGCAAAGCACAAGACTGAAGTAAAAATACTTGGCTCCTAATCTTGGTTCTTGCTCTGGAATTTGAATTCCCCTAACCAATGTCTTCACCTATGCTGCAAGTGTCACATATGCTAGCCAGTGTTCATCCTTCCAAGAGGCTTCCCTTGATCACAAGTCTCACTACCTTATACAAAACCTTTCTCTACATGTTAGTCCTCAAAAATATCTCCCCATAAATAAACTATGTCCCCCTCATATTTGCTAGTTCTTTCTAATGGCATGCAAATCAACAGTTTGAGAAATGGTCCATGACTTACTTCTTTTGTGTTACCAACAGTGACCAGTGCTGAATATAAATTCATGCTAACTGAACTCAGAGGGATTACATAAAATGCTTCAAAGAACTATATAAATCCAAATATAAGAAGGAAATGCACAATTAGAACACAACTGATCTTTAGAAATATTTTTCTGTGCTAATTATTATGACTTTCTGTGAATCTCATCAACGAAGTGCTAGGCAGATTTACAAAAACCACTTCTTAAAAATATAAAATTAAAAAACCCATTCCACAACCAACACTACTCTGACCTATAAGCCACCTAAGTGAGTCCCCTCATAAGTGGATCCTCTGGCTCCAGAAAAATCTTCAGATCACTGCAGCCCCAGCTGATGTCTTGGCTGCAACCTCCTGAAAGACTGAGCAGAACCAACCAGCTTAGCCTGTCAATTCCTGACCCACAGATTGTATGATATAATGTTTGCTATTTTAAGCCACTAAATTTTGGAAAGTTACTGTTTAATGGATAGAGTTCCTGTTTGGTATGATGAATAGCTCTAGAAATTGATAGGGAAAAGTGAAGCAGCATAAATTTTTTTACCCTATTCATTATTAAAGGAAGACACTCTAAAAAATCTATAAACAATTATTAACATAAAGGATTTCAGTTCAATTATATTTATCAAATATTTAGGTAGAAAAACAGGTCAATTGTAATGATTAAAAAATATATACCTAAGAAAAACCCCACTATATTGAGACCTAAAAATTTATACTCTTCAACACATAAGAAGATTTTAATAACAGTGAGCAACCAAGAGTAAAAAAAACATGAAAGAAAAAATGACCAAATGTATAGACATGTACATGTAACCAAGAAACATCAAGAAATCTCCAGCTCTAAAAATTAAAAAGCCCCACAGATATTAAACTACCATATTGGAATATACTAAACTCCAGTTCTGTCCTAAAGTCAGAAAAAGAAGACTACATAATCCCTTTTTCTTTTTAAAAAAATTGTGGTAAAGTATATACAACATAAAATTTACCATTTCAACCATTTCCCCCCATTTCAACCATTTTTAAGTGTACAATTCAGTGGAATTAATTTCATTCATTGTATTTTATAACTATCATCCCTATCAATTTCTAGAGCTATTCATCATACCAAACAGGAACTGTATCCATTAAACAGTAAGTCCCCATTCCTCTCCCCCAGATAACCTCTGTCTCTATGAATTTGACTATTCTAGGTACCTTGTTTTAAGTGGCATCATATATTTTCCTTTCATAAATGACTTAAAAAGACTCCTTCTAAACCTACAAAAAAATTTCATGATTTGATTTATATGCTTTAAGAAATCATGTTGCTGTTTTATCTTGAATCATTCTCTTGAATTTCAAATTTATGGCACAAATGGATAGAACTCTTACCATGTATTGTAGGGAATAGGCTGGTACAAAGATTGTGGTACAGATTTTTATCTTGACTCATTTCAAACACTTTTTCCCATTCCTTCACAGTCATTTGGTTCTTAATGCTCTCAGCTGTCTGTTCCTCATCTCGAAGCTCTTTCCCTCCAAACTGAGGGATAGAGAAAGGAAAAATATTAGTACAGAAACAGTCAAAATAATGTGAAAGAGAAGACCCTTCACTACAAACAATTTTAGTCTGAAAGGTCAACTTCAGAATCTGTAGACTATAAAGGTTTTTAAAAAATCCTCAACTAGTAAGTTTTAAGTTAATTAAGAAAGTATGTTATTTGTCCTATGAATTAAAAAAACAAAAGCCACCATCATTGTTTTATATTGCTATCTAAATTTATGTGAATGGTCAAGAGATGAGCCATACTAAAATACTAGTGCAATGATGCCAAGATCAAGAAGCAGTGACAGCCCTAAAATGGTTTTGCTCAGTGGATAGAGTGTTGGCCTGTGGACCACAGGGTCCTGGGTTCCATTCCAGTCAAGGGCATGTATCTTGGTTACAGGCTCCTACCTGGCTTGGGCCCTGGTTGGGAACATGCAGGAGGCAACCAATTGATGTGTTTCTCTCACATTGATGTTTCTCTCTGTCTTACCCTCTCTTTTTCCCTCTCCCTAAAAATCAATGGAAAAATATCCCTGGGTGAGGATTAACAACAACAACAAAAAGAAGTGACAGAATATTAGGTTAATTTCTTTTTCTAAAACTATATGATTTTCCAAATTCTTTCTGCCTGCTTTTCCATTCAGGACATAGGATCAAGTTCTGAACAACTATAACACACAGAGCCCATCACTCTCAGAAAGCAATTCACTTTACTTTCCAGATTACTAAATATTTTTATTTGCACTTTCTCCAAGAGCATGAGAGAGGAACTGTGATCATTGAAAAACATAAACCCCCACCATGGATTACTTGCACCAGTGCTATTAAAGCAATTGGCTCTTATATGAAAACAAGACTTTTCCTTGTCAGAGAGACATGAAAAGATTTGATTTTAAAATTTAAAAAAATCAAATCTTAACAACCCATATCTCTAACTTTGACTAGATAACTGAGAGGTTTCAGAAACCAATAACTTGGTGGCAGACCTGGGGGACATCTTTCTCAAGCTTTGCTATTCTACTAAGACTCACCCTTGGGTTGGTTGGTGCAACACAACAGGCAAGAAAGACCAGCCTGTATGAAAGGTCCCTAACACCAAGGGCCCGGAGTCCTCGAATGCCTTCTGTCTCATATCCATCAACACCACTGACACGAGAGTTAGTTTCTGCACGTGCCCCTGAAAGATTGAATGATAAGTAGTTTCACAGCTAAGTAAAAATTGCTCCAATACACAAAACCTATAAAAACCAGAGATTTCATTTAGGTTGATTTTTTTTTTCCCCAGATCAGTACCTTTCTAACAAAATCCATTAGTCTTTAATCTCATCATACTTTCCTGTTTACTCTTTGACTGGTAGCCTAAAATAAGATAAGGAAGATACAAGAAGCAGATACTCTGCAGTTCAGGTAATAGAATTAGTTAGATTTGAGCCTCAGATTACCAACCTGGTGTGCTAAGTTTAGAGACATCAGGCACAACAATCAGCGTCCCTGTAAAGTCACACTTGTCACCAGCTTGAGCTGACTCCACAGCTTCAGCCCTCAAGATCACTTCTAAACTTCGTGGGATACTTCCTCGAGGAAGCTCAGCTTGAGTCTCTTGAATACGAACCTATAACAAAGACAAATGGCCAAGAATAAGAGATCTTGTTCAAATGTCATACAATCTAAATTAAATGCCACAAGTAATGACATATTTTAAACTATCTTACCATTTGCACTTTTGACATGTGCCATCACTTAGCAAAAATTTTCTACCCTAAAACTCCTTTCAATTTGGTAAAAGATTATATCTATTTATTTAATATATTTTTATTGTTTTCAGAAAAGAAGGGAGAGAGAAGAATAGAGGTATCAATGAGTGAGAATCACTGATCAGCTGCCTCCTGCACTCTACTCAGTGGTGATTGAGCCTGCAACCTAGGCATGTGTCCCTGACCAGAATAGAACCTGGAACCTTTCAGTCCGCAGGCTGAAGCTCCATCCAATGAGCCAAACCAGCTAGGGCAAGATTATATCTATTTAAAATCTTCATTTTTCTCTCATTAAAAAGCATTGTTTCTCATTTCCCCTTTGTTCAAATTGACTATGTAGTTATATATCTGTTCTGTGTTTCCTAATTTATACTCTCCATCTCAATGAAACTGTTAACATTACTTAGACACTCATACTTTCACTATATTATTATATTAGAGGCCTGGTGCATGAAATCCAGGCACGGGGGGCAGGGGAGGGTGGGGATTGTCCTTCAGCCCAGCCTGCTCCCTCTCCAATCTGGGATCCTTGAGGAATGTCTGACTGCCTGTTTAGGCCCGATCCTATTTAGGACTGCTGGCTCCCAACTGCTTACCTGCCTGCCTTCCTCATTGACCCTAACCGCTTCTGCCTGCCAGCCTCATCACCCCCTAACCACTCCCCTGCCAGCCTGTTTGCCCTAACTGCCCTACACTGTGGGCCTGGTCACCCCTAACTGCCCTCCCCTGCAGGCCTGGGTTCCCCCCACAACTGCTCTTCCCTGCAGGCCTGGTCACCCCCAACTTTCCTCCTCTGCCAGCCTGATCACCCCTAACTCCCCTACAGCAGTGGTTCTCAACCTTTCTAATGCTGCGACCCTTTAATACAGTTGCTCACATTGTGGTGACCCCCAACCATAAAATTATTTTCGTTGCTACTTCATAACTGTAATTTTGCTACTATTATGAACTGTAATGTAAATATCTGATATGCAGGATATATATTCATTGTTACAAACTGAACATAATTAAAGCATAGTGATTAATCACAAAAACAGTATGTAATTATATATTGTGAAATATTTATTTCTAATTACAAATAAATGAAATTTTGTCTTGAATCGTGGTGTAGCATGTGCAACAGTCTTCATATGACAACAGTAAACTACATTGCTACACTTTGCTACACCAAGGAGCAGTCTGTTGGTTCCTAAGACCATGGGAAATAGGTGTTTTCCGCTGGTCTTATGCAACCCCTATGAAAGGGTCGAGACCCACAGGTTGAGAACTGCTGCCCTACAGGCTTGATCACTCCCAACTGCCCTCCCTTGCAGGCCTGGTCTCTCCCAACTGCCCTCCCCTGCTGGCCTGATCCCCCATAACTGCCCTCCCTTGCAGGCCTAGTCCCTGCCAACTGCCCTCCCCTGCTGACCATTTTGTGGTGGCCATCTTGTGTCCACATGGGGGCCAGGCTCTTTTGACCACATGGGGCAAGTCATCTTGTGTGATGGAGTGATGGTCAATCTGCATATTACCCTTTTATTAGATAGGATAGAGGCCTGATGCACGGGTGGGGGCCAGCTGGTTTGCCTTGAAGGGTGTCCCAGATCAGGGTGGATGTTCCCTTGGGGTGGTCTGGGTGAGAGGCCTGTGGTGGTTTGCAGGCCAGTCATGCCCCGCAGCTACCCAAGTGGAGGCCCTGGTATCTAGGATTTATTTATCTTCTACAATTGAAACTTTGTAGCCTGGAGCAGAGCCAAGCCTTCTGCTGCACAGCCATTGAAACTTTGTTGCCTTATATGGAGGCCTGGGCACTTGGCTTCCTCCATCACTCGGGGCAACCCAAGCCTCCCTCCTGCTCTCTCTGTGGCTGTAGCCATCTTGGTTGGGTTAATTTGCATCTTTGCTCTGATTGGCTTGTGGATATAACAGAGGTATGGCCAATTTGCATATTACTCTCTAATTAGATAGGACTAGAGGCCCAGTGCATGAAATTTGTGCACAGGGGGTGTGTCCCTCAGCTTGGCCTGCACCCTCTCTAATCCAGGACCCATTGGGGGATGTCCAACTGCTGGTTTAGGCCCCATCCCAAAGGTAGCCAGATATCCCTCTCACAATCTGAGACTGCTGGCACCCAACTGCTTGGCTGACTGCCTGCTGGCCCCTAACCACCTCTGCCTGCTGGTCTGATCATCCCCTAACTGCCCCTCCCAACTGCCTGATTGCCCCCTAACTGCTGCCCCCCTGCAGGCCTGATTGCCCCTGACCACCACTGCCTCAGCCCCTGCAATGGTGGCTTTGGCTAAAAGATGTCCATTCTAATTAGCATATTATCCTTTTATTAGTATAGATTTTAAATGTAAGTATCAAGATACTTCACCCCTAAATATTTAAGCACTCAGCTCCTACAAATAAAGACAATCTCCTATGTAACCACAATATCATCACCACACCAAGAAGATTAAATAATATTTAATTCCATGTCTATTATTCAGTCCAACTTTAAATTTCCCCAATTATCAAAAATATCCTTTATTACAGGTCTTTTGTTTTCTTTTCAAACTAAGACCCAAAGAGGTTGTTATCACATTCTGTTTTAAATATAAAGTATCTCCTATCAAAAGTTGTTGATAAAATATGTACTTCTTAAAAACCAAGTATATTAGAAATTTAAGTAAGAATTGAAAACTCAATTAAATATTATTTTAGACTAGTACTCCCTCCACGCTCTAATGCTTGAACTGCTACTTTTTTCCCCCTTTGCATGTCCCAGAGTTACTAAGTCCTACAGAGATAAGAGCCTCTACACATACTACTACCATCCAACTATTGTCCAAATCACTACAATTGCCTAATTACTAGTGTCCTGTTAAATACTACAAACCAGTGTCCCATTAATCTTCCTTAAAAAAAAAAAAAAAAATCATATCCCCTTATTTAACAAGATAGGTCCAAATCTGAGAGTTAAGGCTCCAAGTATCTCTATGCCTCATACCAAATCATCTCTCAGAAAATCTGCAATTTGGCTCTTCTACTTCAATCATGGTAATCCTCACTGCTACTGACAAACATGTCCATTTTCACCTATCCTATTATTCACGCTGTCTCTCTCCTAACCACCTACTCAAAGTCTTACACCAACAAGTCTGTACTTCTCCAACGTTCTCTTAACTCTAGTTAATATTGGTAATAATTACTATTTATTCTTTAACAAATACATTTTTTTCACAGCCTGAAGAGGCTTCCAATCCAGGTTATTGAAGGTTAAAACACATTTATAACTGATAACCAAAATTTGCATTAAGAGTTTTTGGCTTAAATCTGTAGTCACATTTGATAATCCTTGACTTAAAATAAAAATTAAAAATAAACAAGCTTTTAAATAATAATTACAGGTGTCTAGAAGGAATTATAAGCATAGGCTAAGTCTGAACAAAAATTTAAAAATTACCTTTTGAAAATCAACAAATCTTGATTTATTTGTATCTAGCAGGAATCTCTTTCTGTTGGCACAAACTGGATTTCGGCAGATGTTTGGTTGTGTGTATTTGAACTGCTGTTCTACATCCTTGATTACTGTCTGACAGTCCAAGCACAGGAAAGTTCCACTCACAAGCTCTGGGTGAACTGGGTGTGTCCGTACCACCTGACCACTGATTCGAGTAAGCAAACCAATTCTGGATGAGGTGAGTTCTCGAATTCTGTTTAAGGATAAATGTCCCATTGGTGAACAAAGCACACCAAAGAAATAAATAATTATAAAACGGAATAATAACATTTTTGTTTATATGCAAATATTTTTTGCTTATTTACAATTTCTACATAAATATGTATTAAAGTATTTTCAAAATAAAGTTATGGGGGGAAAATTTAGACTCAGAAATTCAGAAACATTTTACTGCACACACCCATTTTATATTAAACAACTTGGTAAGTTTAAAGTAATTTCAGTAGTTGTTTTCAAAATATCACTTCGATTTCTTAAACAATTATTTAAATTCTTTAAACGGTATGTCATTTAAGTTCTGATAAAATCTTCCAGATTCATGAATTTCTGTGACTGTTTCAGTTTTCAAATTTTCTCACTTGACTAATTTCCCCCAAATATCCCTCTCAAAGGTATCCTAAAATAAGATAATACTCAGAAATTGCTTCACTTAACTTACCTCTCATCCTAGCTCCCTAGAAAAGTACATTTCTCCAAAACTAAATTTTTTGGATAACTGGGCAAAACTTTACAAATCTAAGACTACAATCTCCTGAGTTTTCTGACAATTAAGTGATGCCTATACTATTTGGTAAATTTCTTTTCTTCCAAAGAAGAGTTTCTTACTTGTGTCTGGTAGGTAGGTCTTGGAATGCAACATAAAAATCCTTGGCAAGAGGAATCTCTTTACGGTCTTTGACGAAAGTTTTTAAGGCTCGACAAAGGTAGGGATAAACTCTAAGAAAGCAAACAAAAAAAGATCAACTGACATCTTCAAGAGGCTTATTATTACCAAGGCTCCTTCCCCCTTCATGCTAGCCAACAGCTGAACTAAGTCATTTCATCTGGTTACACCCAAGCTTTAGAATTTAACTACACAGGATACTTATATTATCTAGTCCAGGTTTAAGAGCCTATTTCAATCCTCTTATCCCTCCGCAAATAGATCACAGACAGTAGAAACACCAAAGATAAAATGCTGTGCCCGAATACTAATTATCTTTAAATAATCATTTAAAACCAGACTGTAGGCCACTTCTCTGTCCAAGAAGACTCTTATCTAAAAAATCTGGGAGGAGGGAGTTACAATCTACCATGGCAGATTTTCATTTGGTATCAAGGCCACAATTTATTTTTCTAGGTTTAATTCTTAATTGATAAAAAATGGATGAGCCCTAATTCAGTGGTCAGCAAACTCATTAGTCAACAGAGTGGCAAACCGGAGCTCACAAGCCGCATGTAGCTTGCAAGCCGCAGTTTGCCGACCACTGCCCTAACTGGTTTTGCTCAGTGGGTAGAGCGTCTTCGACCTGCAGACTGAAGTGTCCCAGGTTCGGTTCCCGTCAAGGGCATGTACCTTGGTTGCGGGCACATCTCCAGTAGGGGGTGTGCTGAGGCAACTGATTAATGTTTCTCTCACATCGATGTTTTTCTCTATCCCTCTCTCGTCCTCTCTGTAAAAAATCAATAAAATATATTTTTAAAAAATGGATGAGGTAAGTGGAGGAATGTGTGTACATCAAATATTGGCAGAAATGGTCCATTTGACTGGTTAGACTGAAGTGGCCCATGTCCTCTTGATAGAAGTACCCAACAGCTGCTGCATCCTGGTTGAAGGAGTGGGAACTGGAGTCCTTTGAAAAATTAGCTGCTTTCGTAAGACAGAATTGCTGCATGACCCGTGCATGAGGTATGGGCGTGGGTATTTCTACCACCAGCCCTGATTTTCTACTTCCCTCTTATTTGTCAGTACAACTTTACTGCTGCACACTTTCACAATAAACTGCTGCTTATCTCTCCAACCATTCCTGATGGTTAGATATGACTAAAAACATGAAGACAAGTCCTCCACCTCATAGTTCACTAGGTAAAGAAACAGGGCTGTGTCTCCTTACTCCTGGGCCTTCATTTCTTTCACAATGGTCCATAATGTTTAACTTAACCCAATTTTATTTATAAAGGCTGTCACATTTATTAATCCAAATAAAAAGATGTGTCTTAGGAAATGCTTCTTATTTTATGTAGCAATCAAAACCAAAATTAAAGCCTACATTATTAAATATAACTAATTTTTACCCAAAAAATACCAATCTGCTCTTAAAATATTTTCAAAGGATTTTATATGACATGGAAAAATGTTATACTGTTAAGTGAAAAGGACATGATGCTCTATCTATAGTATGATCCACATAATTATAGATATGCAGAAATATATCAAAATGTGTCAAGAGATCCTTAGGAAGCTCTGTACTTGAAGACCTAGAAAGCTCTTGGAACTTTGTTGGCACAGACCTGTTAATGGTAGTTGACTATGGGTGGCGAATTACAAATGTACAGATGATTTTACTCTCCCTACTTTTCTCTACTTTCTAAATTTTCTACAATATATATTTCTTTTATAATCAGAAAAAAAAAATTAAATTTTAAGAGAAGAACAATGTTACTATTGTAAATAAATCTCTGATCAAGAACAGAATCCAGAGGATGAGAAACCAAGATGGTGGCATAAGTAAACATCTAAACTGCTGCCTTGCACAACAACTTCAAAACTACTACTAAAAGACAAAACGGACATCATCCAGAACTACAGGAAGGCTGGCTAAGTGGAAATTCTACAACAAAAAGGAAAGAGGAAAGCACACTGAGACACAAAGGAGCTGTGCAAGTAAAGTTCAGAGGTATGGAGGCGCATGCACGGAGAGGACTGGCAACTAATTATGCGGCCGTCTTTTTCAACCCGTAGGGAGACATAAACTCCAGACTGCTCTGAACTCTAGTTCCGGGTGAGACTCTGGAGACCCAGACTCATATGAGGAGAAACTGGACTATCTGGCAGCATGCAGAACTTGAAGGTGGCTTTCTTTCAGAGGTGCTTGCAGTGATTACACTGAAACTTAGGGGCTTCTTAGGGCAGGAATGACAGGAAGCCATTGCTGTATGCTATACCCTGAGACTCTGCCCCATCCAAGCTGTGCGCAGAGGCTTGCATATAAATGGCCAGGTCCTCTGAAATCTAAACCTACTTAACAAACTGTAGATGAATCAGTGAGACCCAAAACATCCAAAAGAAGGTCCAAGGCCCCGCAGCAGCTTGCATTGCTTCACAACTGGGCCTCATCTGGGCACCTCCAAAATCCAAACAAAGAGGAATCTGCAGATCACTCCGTAGCTCCTGCTGGGTGGCATCAGGCAGAGGCCAAATTAGCAGCTCCTGGGAGATCCAAGAACCAGTGTACTCAGGGGTCCAAGTAGGACCATTCAGATTACAATTCCTTAGATCCATAAGGGACAAACTCAGGGGGTAGACTCAGTGAGCACCAAAATCCCAATGAAGCAAGTCTTGTCTCATAAGGGTGTCTCCAGTACAGAAGTTCTCCCAGCCCAGACACAGCTGATCCTCACAGACAATTGACCTGGAGGTCAATTCATCCCAGTGATACCAACAACAATCAAGGCTTAACTACAACACTGTACATACAGCCCACAACGTATTGCACCAAGAGTGTTCACCTCAGGTAACTGGTGAGGCTGAGCCACTGGGCCCTATAGGACACCTAGCACACAAAGCCACTCTGTCAACTAAAGGAAGCAGCCAAAATTCGAAGACCAAGAAACAGATCACGACAGAAATGGAGGAAAGCAAACGACTGGATAGAGTTCAAAAACTACAAGTTCAAAAACTAAGTTTTTCAAGAATTTTCTAGAAAAGCCAATAAATTTAGCGAGACCCTCGAGGATATGAAAAAAGACCAACTACAAATTAAGCATACACTGACCAAAATAAAAATATTATACAGAGACCTAACAGCAGACTAGAGGAAGGCAAGAATCAAGTCAAAAATTTGAAATATAAAGAAGCAAAAAACACCAAACCGGAAAAGCAAAAAGATAAAAGAATCCAAAATTATGAAGATAGTGTAAGGAGCCTCTGGGATAACTTCAAGTGTACCAACATCAGAATTATGGAGGTGCCAGAAGAAGAGAGAGAGCAAGATACTGAAAACCTATTTAAAGAAATAATGACTGAAAACTTCCCCCACCTGGTGAAATAGACTTACAAGTCCAGGAAGTGCACAGAACCCCAAACAAAAGGAATCCAAAGAGGACCACACCAAGACACATCATAATTAAAATATACCAAGAGCAAAAGACAAAGAGAGAATCTTAAAAGCAGCAAGAGAAAAACAGTTAATTACCTACAAGGGAGTACCCATACGATTGTCAGCTGATTTCTCAACAGAAAGTATGCAGGCCAGACAGGAGTGGCAAGAAATATTCAAAGTGATGAATAGAAAAAACCTACAACCAAGATTACTCTACCCAGCAAAGTTATTATTCAAAATTGAAGGTCAGATAAAGAGCTTTATAGATAAGAAAAACTAAAGGAGTTCATCAACACCAAACCAGTATTATATGAAATGCTGAAAGGTAGTCTTTAAGAAAAGGAAGAAGAAAAGGTAAAGATAAAAATTATGAACAACAAATACATAACTATCAACAAGTGAATCTAAAAATCAAGTGAATAAAAAATCTGATGAACAGAATAAACTGGTGACTATAATAGAATCAGGGGCATAGAAAGGGAGTGGACTGACAATTCTCAGGGGGAAAAGGGTGTGGGGGGTGCGGGAAGAGACTGGAAAAAAATCGTACACCTATGGATGAGGACAGTGGGTGGGGGACGGTGTAAAGGCTGAGGGTAGCAATGGGGGAAAAAAAGAGCAACAATTGTAATAATCTGAACAATAAAGATTTATATAAAAAAAGAACAGGATCCACATACTTTCTTAAAACTCGTATGGGTGGGTCGGCATGGGGAATCAAATGATAGCAATAGCATGGAATATCTGACACAAAGTAAATGGCCCTCTTAAAACTTAGGGAAAACTATACAGAAAGCAAAGGTTTTCAACATTTGCATGTGAAAAATATTCAGCTTCAGGCCTAAATTAGTTCAGAGCAATACTAACATGACCACTGGATGTATCAAAGGGCCTTTATCACAGCTACCCTTCTGCATCACAAATGAACATTTCCAGTCCAAGCAGAACTGGCCTCCCATAAAGAAGATTAATATACCATACCTATAGAACTCCTCTTGAATGGTAGTGGAAAGTTGCTGGTTAAATTGCTCTAGGTCCACAAAACTCACAACCAATGTGTTTCTCTCAGGACGAATTAGCTCTTCTGCTAACTGCAAGTACTTAGTTTCTCCATCACTGTTCTGGAACCTGCAAATACATGCAAATCAGATTAAAATGAAGAACTAAGCAGTAAAAAAAAAAATAATCCAAATACCTGGTAATTCAGTGTATTGATTAAAGATCATCAGCTTTAGGGTCAGAGGATCATTTTCTCAGTTGTGTAATTTGGGGCAAGTTACTTATCCTCCTAAACCTGTCCCTCTATTTGAAAAAAATTAAAACAAAATGAAATGAAGCAGATAATGACATCACTTTATCTCATAAGATTACTGTGAAGATTAAGTGAGAGAATGCCTGTAGAATGTTTTATACAGAGCCCAGAACATAGGAAAACTGGGTCCACAGATTTTAACATGAATTTCTTTTTTTTTAAATATATATTTTATTGACTTTTTTACAGAGAGGAAGGGAGAAAGATAGTTAGAAACATCAATGAGAGAGAAACATCAAACAGCTGCCTCTTGCACACCACCACTGGGGATGTGCCCAAAACCAAGGTACGTGCCCTTGACCGGAATCAAACCTGAGACCTTTCCGTCCACAGGCTGATGCTCTATCCACTGAGCCAAACTAGTTTCGGCTAACATGAATTTCCTTATTTAATATTTTTGAATCAACAAATGCTAACTATTCTATTATTGTTATGTATAACTAAAATGAGGAAATGTTCAACTAAGAAATTCAGGTCAAAATCTAAAAACTCAATTTCTATAGGGAAAACTGATAGGTTTGCTTTTTGGTTTATGAACCAGAATAAAAATATATATACACAAAAAATAAATCTGGTGTGTGTGTGTTTTTTTTCCCCTAAAAAGAGTATCATACAAACATTTACTTTTTGTTTTTTTAAAAATATGTTTTTATCACCTAGCTGGCATGCTCAGTGGTTGAATTATGAACTATGAGCCAGGAGGTCACAGTTAGATTCCTGGTTGCAGGCTCAATCCTCAGTGTGGATCCCCAGTGTGGAGCGTGCAGGAGGCAGCCAATTAATGATTCTCCCTCATCATTGATATTTCTGTCTCTCCCTCTTCCTTCCACTCTGAAATCAATAAAAAAATATTTTTTTTAAGTATTAAGGGATAGAGATAGAAACATCAATGAGAGAGAAGTATGTATCATCAATCAGCTGCCTCCTGCACACTCCATAACTGTGGTAAGTTAGAAATCCAGGCATATGACCTGACTGGGATTCCAACAGGTGATCTCTTGATTTCTGAGTCAATGCTCTACCACTGAAACACACTAGCCAGGTCTACTTTTTGTTCTTTTAACGTGACATGATTAGTTGTTTTTTTAAGCATCACCCAAGGATATTTTTCCACTGATTTTTAGAGATAATGGAAGAGAGAAGGAAAGATAGAGAGAAATACAGATGTGAAAGAAACACATCAATTGGTTGCCTCCTGCATGCGCCCCAACCAGGGTCTGATTTCAGGAGGAGCCTGCAACTAAGATACATGCCTTGAATGGAATCAAAGTGGGACCCTTCAGTTCACAGGCTGACTCTATTCACTCTATTCAAAGATTAGTTTTTGAAGCAAAAATCAATTCCTCCTTCAAATACAGCATGTTCTGTTAAATATTTACTGAACATGATCTATCTGCAAAGCATTATATTAGAAGTAACTACAGGTGAAAATGACAATGTTCCTATCCTAGGGTTGCCAGTTTCATAAGAGATATTCCTATTAAAAAGATGTACTAGAAAATCTAAATATCCATCACAAATAATTTTTAAAAAATGTGGTATACACATACATTGGAATACTACTCAGCCTTAAAAAAGGAAATTCTGCAATGTGTCAATACGCTTGAAGACATGCTAAGTGAAGTAAGGAAATCATCAAAAAGACAAATATTGCATGATTCTACTAACGAGATATCTAAAATAGTCAAATTTATAATAAAAAACTGGAATGGTGGTTGCCTGGGCATGAAGAGGAAAATGCTAATCAACATGTATAAAGTTTCAATCAAGAAAGATGAATATAGCCAAAACCGGTTTGGCTCTGTGGATAGAGCATCGGCCTGCAGACTAAAAGGTCCCAGGATCAATTCCAGTCAAGGGCATGTACCTTGGTTGCAGGCACATCCCCAGTAGGGGGCATGCAGGAGGCAGCTGATTGAGGTCTCTCTCTCATCGATGTTTCTAACTATCTCTTTCCCTTCCTCTCTGTAAAAAATCAATGAAATATATTTTTTAAAAAAGTTTTATTAGCAGATATAATGGAAAACAGTAGATTGGGAACATAAGGAAGCAAGTATTGGTGCTGTCTGAAAGGTTTATACAGTTTCACAGGAGATGTGAGTCTAACTGGGCTTTGAAGGATGAATACCTGCCAGACAGAAAATAACACTGCCACAGGTAGGGAAAAATAAATACAATTATGGTTTTAAGTATATCAGAATTTCATAGGACAGGAGAAACTAAGATGGTGGTATAGGTAAACACCTAAACTGCTGTCTCAGACAACAATTTCAAAACTACAACTAAAAGACAAAACAGACATCATCCAGAAACACAGGAAGGCTAGCTGAGTAGAAGGAAAGAGAAAAGCACACTGAGACTCAGTGAAGCTGCAGGAGGCAGAGATACTGAGACACACACTCAAGACAGGACTGGCAACTGAGTGTTTAGCTGGCTTTCTCAAGTGGGAGACAAAAGCTCCTGACTGCACTGAACTCCAGTTCTGGATGAGACTCTGGGGACCCAGACTCATTCGGAAAGAAAGTAGACTATCTGGCAGCGGGCAGAACTTGAGGGCAGCTTTTTCTCAGAGGTGCTTGCAGCAATTACCAGGTACAATGAGACACAGGGGCCTATTAGGGCAGGGCTGACAGGAAATCAATGCTGTCTGCTCCACCTGGAGACTCCACTCCATCCAACCTGAGCAAAGAGGCTTTTGCAAGCCTTGTCTCATAAGGGTGTCTCTAGCACAGAAGTTCTCCCAATGTAGACACAGCTGATCCTCACAGCCAATTGATCTGGAGGTCAATAGCTCCCAGTGATACCAACAACAATCAAGGCTTAACTACAACAAGACTGTGCACATAGCCCACAAAGGGGTGCACCAAGAGTGTCCACCTCTGGTATCTGGCAAGGCTGAGCCACAGGGCCCTATAGGACACTTAGCATACAAAACCACTCTATCAACTAAGGGAAGCAGCCAAAATGCGGAGACAAAGAAACATCACAAATGAAAGAAATGGAGGAAAGCAAACAACTGGATATAGAGTTCAAAACCACTGTTATAATGTTTTTCAAGAATTTCCTAGAAAAGATGGGTAAATTTAGCAAGACCCAAGAGGAGATGAAAGCCTGACTGGTTTGGCTCAGTGGATAGAGCATCAGCCTGCGGAATGAGGGGTCCCTGGTTCAATTCCAGTCAAGGGCATGTACCTTGGTTGTGGCACATCCCCAGCAGGGGATGTGCAGGAGGCAGCTAATCGATGTTTCTCTCTCATCGATGTTTCTAACTCTATAGTCCTCTCCCTTCCTCTCTGTAAAAAATCAATAAAATATATTTTAAAAAAAAGATGAAAAAGGACCAATTAGAAATTAAACATACACTGACTGAAATAAAAAATATACAGAGATCTAACAGCAGACTAGAGGAATGCAAGAATCTAGTCAAAAATTTGAAATACAAAGAAGCAGAAAACACTCAACTGGAAAAGCAAAAAGAAAAAAAGAATCCAAAAATATGAAGGTAGTATAAGGAGCTTCTGGGACAGCTTCAAGCGTACCAACATCAGAATTGTGGGGGTGCCAGAAGAGAGAGCAAGATACTGAAAACCTATTTGAAGAAATAATGACTGAAAATTTCCCCTACCTGGTGAAAGAAATAGACTTACAAGTCCAAGAAGTGCACAGAACCCCAAACAAAAAGAATCCAAAGAGGACCACACCAAGACACATCATCATTAAAATACCAAGAGCAAAAGACAAAGAGAGAATATTAAAAGCAGCAAGAGAAAAACAGTTCATTACCTACAAGGGAGCACCCATACGACTGTGAGCTAATTTCTCAACAGAAATGATGCAGGCTAGATGGGAGTGGCAAGAAATATTCAACGTGATGAATAGCAAGAACCTACAACCAAGAATACTCTATCCAGCAAAGCTATCATTCAGAATTGAACGTCAGATAAAGAGCTTCACAGATAAGAAAAAGCTAAAGGAGTTCAACTTCAAACCAGTATTATATGAAATGCTGAAAGGTATTCTTTAAGAAAAGGAAGAAGAAAAAGGTAAAGATAAAAATTATGAACAACAAATACATATCTATCAACAAGTGAATCTAAAAATCAAGTGAATAAAAAAATCTGATGAACAGAATAAACTACTGAATATAATAGAATCAGGGGCATAGAATGGGAGTGGGCTGACAATTCTCAGGGGGAAAGTGGTGTGGGGGATGAGGGGAGAACCTGGACAAAAATTGTACACGTATGGATGAGAACAGTGGGTGGAGGGGTAAGGGCAGAGGGTAGGGTGGGAAAAGGCAGGAGGGGAGCTATGGGGGAAAAAAAGAGGAACAATTTTAACAATCTGAACAATAAAGATTTATTAAAAATTTTTAAAAAAAGGAAAAGAATTTTATAGGACAGTAGACTTACAAATGTCAAAAGTGTGAAAATCCGGGTCCCTGGACAGATGAACATACACACAAAATATGTATATACATGCTATATACATATAATGGAATACTATTCAGTTTTTAAAAAGGAAACTCTGGCCTGATCAGCAGGGTTTCACCGTTGAGGATGTACCTATCAACCAAGACGTCAGTGTTTGGTATCCAGTCAGGGCACATGCTCAGTTTGCAAGCTCAATCTCAGGTGAGGAGAATGCAGGAGGCAGCCGATCAGTGATTCTCTCTCATCATTGATGTTTCAATCTCTCTCCCTTCCTTCCCCTATGAAATCAATAAAAATATATTAAAAAAATAAGTAAATAAAAAATATAATAATAAGGAAATTCTGGCCCTTACTTCAACATGGATGCACCTTGAAGACATCACGTTAAGAGAAATAAGCTGGTCACAGAAGGACAAATACTGTGTGACTGCAAGCATATGAGGCACTGTCAAATTTACAGGCAGAAAGTAGAATGGAGGTTGCCAAGTATTGGGGGTGGGAGATTGGGGGGGGGAGAAAGGGAGCTGTTGTTTAATGGGTGCTGAGTTTGTGGGAAGAGTTCTGGTGAGGAATGGGGATGGCTGCACGAATAAGGTAAAAGCCACTGAACTCTAGGCTTACAAAAGGTTAAAGTGGTAAACTTTATGCTATGTATATTTTACATAATAATAACAGTAATAAGAATTTCATAGGGCATTCCAAAGTGTTTACACATCATCCCGGAGGCAGCCGAGGCCACGCTCTAAAAGGGAGTATCTGTACTATCAATAAAGCAGTAACTGGTGGCGGTGGTGGAAAGCCCGGGAGGGGGTTATGAGAGGCCAGGAGCCCACAAGGGGAAAAGGTGGGGATAGAGCAGTGGTTCTCAACCTTCCTAATGCCGCGACCCTTTAATACAGCTCCTCATGTGTGGTGACCCCCAACCATAAAATTATTTCTGTTGCTACTTCATAACTGTAATTTTGCTACTGTTATTAATTGTAAATATCTGATATGCAGGATGTATCTTGTTACAAATTGAACATAATTAAAGCATAGGGATTAATCACAAAAACAATATGTAATTATATATTGTGAAATATTTCTAATTACAAATAAATGAAATTTTGTCTTGAATCGTAAACTACATTGCTACATTTTGCTACACCGAGGAGAGGTGTGTTGGTTCCTAAGACCATGGGAAATAGGTGTTTTCCCATGATCTCAGGCGACCTCTGTGAAAGGGTCATTCGACTCCCAAAGGGGTCGCGACCCATAGGTTGAGAACCGCTGGGATAGAAGCTGGAAAGGAGGGATGGCGGGAGCCGAGGGCATGTTCAGCTACTTTTACAGCAGGGCCCGACTCTAGCACCTGTCTAACCACAGGGTCCACTTTAGCACTTTCATCTCCAGGCGCCACGGGCTGCCAAGGTCCTCGGTGCCTCTAACACCGGGGTCCTGGCTGTCTGGTCCCATCAGGCCTCTGCCAGGCTTCCAATGCCAACTCGGCCTCTCGCTCAAACCTGCCAACGTGTGGCCTAGCTGGACAGTTACTTGTCCCCGCCGCGCCTTAGTTTCTGCACAGGCAACCTGGGGCCGCCCGACCGCCAAGGTGGGAGTGAATGACGGGAGTAGAGCGCTCGGCCCGGGCAATGGGCACAGTAGGAGCTGGAGGAAGGGCTCGCCGTGGTTTCACCTCCGGAAACCAGCCCGGCCTGCAGCAGGCTCCTCGCAAAGGACCGGTTCAGCACCATGTGGGCGGTGGGCCGCTCTCCGAGGCGCGCGACCTCTCAGTTCCGAACTCGCGCGGGCCCCACACGCCTGGCATTGGGCTCCCCGGGCTCCGGAAGTGGAGAGGGAGGGCTCGGGAAGTTCCGCCAAGAAGGGCAGCCCGCGACTTACTCCTCTAGGAAGTCCAGGAAGAGCTTCTGGCACTTCTCGGCCACCTCGTCGCGCACTACTACGTGCTGGCTGCCGGCGCCCGACTCCACGGTCGCCGCGAGGTCCATCGCTGCTTATCGCTGAGGGGCCACTGCAGTCACGTCTTCCCCGCCGCCACCGCTGCCGCTTTGCGCGCGCCGCCGCCGCCGTCTTAGCCCCTCATCGGCCGGAGCCAATCGTGGCGCAGGAACTCGGCGATTTCGCGCCAAGCCTGCCCAATGAGCACGGCTTCTCCCTCAGCCCCGCCCACGTCGTGGGGATTTCGCGCCAAATGCAAAGACCCGAAGGAAGCCAGAGTTCAGCGTCTACGCCTGCGCAGTGTGGTAGGGTCCCTGGGGAATTAGGTTTCTAGAGCAAGGCCTGATCTTTAGGTGGTTTTTAAAATGTTCTTCAAATCATTCCACTTATATCAATTGAACAGTAGGCGTAAAGCTCTGTGGAAGAGGAAAACAAGTAACATGTAGACTTCCTGCTTGAGTTATCTAATTGGAGGAAGTAAACTGTACATCAAACGGTAAAACGAAGAGCCTAGTCCTACCTGGTTTTGCTCAGTGGATAGAGCATGGGCCTGTGCACTAAAGGGTCGCAGGTTCAATTCCGGTCAAGGGCATGTGCCTTGGTTGCAGGCTTGATCCCCAGTGAGATAGTACTCAGGGGAGAATTGGCCTAGTTATTCTGGTAATGCTGACCTGGGAAAATCAAGGAATGGGGACTGGGGAAGAAGTGTAACTAAGTGAAACAGCTTATTTTGGTCAAAGGCAATTCCCAGAGGCTATGGCTTTAAGCCTTCAACAGCCAACACTCCCAGTGGCTGGTGGGCAATGAACTCCTGAAGAGGGTATCTGGGTGGCACATCCCAGTATTATAGAATAGTAAGAAGCTAGAAAAATTCCAGGACAAGCAGAATGGGGAAACTAGGACAGATAGTTAAACAGCAGTTTGCAGACACCTAGTAAATCCTATTTTCCTTAAACCAAGGATACTTGAGAGTAAATGGTTTGCACTCCTTCCCAGAGGATAGATAGCTTAAATCACCCTACTCAGGAGACAACAGAAATACAATTAATGCTATTTGTTAACCACATTCAAGGACAGACAAGAGAATAAATCTCATTTTGGTGCATCAACATAAAGCTGATGAATATTCTATTGATCTGCCCGTAAGACCTCCCCTAAATCCCTAAATGCCCAGCCTTTAAAACCCCTGAAAATGAAAGTTCCTTCTCACCATCCATGTATCCCGTAACCTCTAAGGGACCACATATGACTGGCAACCAGAGGAGCAATGGACAGCAGCTGCTCAGTCCCAGGGTGCTGTCCTTCCAGAGAACATTCCCTCCTCCTTCTCCTTCCCCCACAGGAACATATCCCCTAACTTGTAAGGGACCTCATGAGACTTGCAACCAGGGCAGCAATGGGCGGCGACAGCTTGTTCCATGCTAACTCCTTGAACCCGTCTTCAAGGCCCTATTCTCTGACCTGCCAGTGAGCGAATGCAGTTCAGCTTACATTCACCTGTTGCTTCTTCTATGACCTTCCTTGTTTCACTCTCTTATTTTTGCTGCAATAAAAAATTCTTGCTTGCTTTTCTACACTTTGCCTCTTGATTGAAATCTCCCTCAAGAAGACAAAAACCAACGTCTCCTCATCTTCTTATCTCCCAGCTGGTAACCTCAAGCAGTAACAACAGCATCAACCACAGCTCACCCTTGCACTTCTCAGATTCACTTACTTTGTATATTAACTCCATCTTCAAGGTTTCTCTCTCCTCTATTCTATAAGGAGGTCTCACAGGAGGTACCTGAAGAAGATTTCTCCTCAGGGCCTCAGAAAAAGAGACCTAGGAAATAATGAAAATAAATATGTGAAGAGTATGACCACTGGAGATATCATGTCCAGGATGTTGTATGTAACCCTAAATCAATAACCATTGTAATATGCATGGTGCCTGTTAGGTAGAATACAAGGGTCCGAGATTCAAGAGGTGGAAGGAGTGGCCCTGTTCACCATCAATTACAGTGATCCATTTAGTCTGGAGAAGGTAGCTCACCCCTGTGAAAGCCTATGGCCAGGCCTAAAAATTTTATTTATTTATTTATTTATGTAATAACTTATTGTTGAGAGTATTACAGATGTCCCCTCCCTTTTTATTTCCCCATTGCCCTCTTTCACCCAGATTTCATCCCACCCCAGATCTTCACCACCCTATTGTCTGTGTCCATGGGTAATGCATATATGCATGTAAGTTTTCTTTTTTCTTTTCTTTTTTTCTTTTTCCTCTCTTCTCCTTTACTCTCCTCTCCTCTCCTTTTTTTTTTAAAATTAAATCTTTATTATTCAGAATATTACATTTGTTTCTCTTTTTCCCCTCCATAGCTCCCCTTCACCCAGTTCCCACCCTTCCCTTTGCCCTTACTTCCCTCTTCATTGACCTCATCCATAGGTGTATGATTTTGGTCCAGTCTCTCCCTATACACCCCTCACTCCTTTCCCCCTGAGAATTATCAGTCCACGCCCTTTCTGTGCTCCTGATTCTATTCACCAGTTTATTCTGTTGATCAAATTTTTAATTCACTTAATTTTTAGATTCACTTGTTGATAGATATGTATTTGTTGTTCATAATTTTTTGTCTTTTACCTTTTTCTTCTTCCTCTTCTAAAAGAGTACCTTTCAGCATTTCATATAATACTGGTTTGGAGTTCATGAACTCCTTTAGCTTTTTCTTATCTGTGAAGCTCTTTATCTGACCTTCAATGCTGAATGATAGCTTTGCTGGATAGATTATTCTTGGATGTAGGTTCTTGCTATTCATCGGGTTGAATATTTCTTGGCACTCCCATCTGGCCTGCATCGTTTCTGTTGAGAAATCAGCTGACAATTGTATGGGTGCTCCCTTGTAGGTAATTAATTGTTTTTCTCTTGCTGCTTTTAATATTCTCTCTTTGTCTTTTGCTCTTGATATTTTAATTATGATATGTCTTGGTGTAGTCCTCTTTGGATTCCTTTTATATGGGGTTCTGTGTACTTCTTGGACTTGTAAGTCTATTTCTTTTACCAGATGTGGGAAGTTTTCAGTCATTATTTTTTTAAATAGGTTTTCAGTATCTTGCTCTCTGACTTCTTCTGGCACCCCACAATTCTGATGTTGGTATGCTTGAAGCTGTCCCAGAGGCTCCTTACATTACTTTCACATGTTTAAATTCTTTTCTCTTCTTGCTTTTCCAGTTGAGTGTTTTCTGATTCTTTGTATTTCACATTTTTTACTTGATTCTTGCCTTCCTCTAGTCTGCTGTTAGGACTCTGTATAATATTTTTTATTTCAGTCAGTGTATGTTTAATTTCTAGTTGATTCTTTTCCATCTCTAGTTGGTTCTTTTTCATCTCTCCTCTTGGGTCTCGTTAACTTTATCCAACTTTTCTAGGATATTCTTGAAAAACCTTATAAGCGTTCATTTAAACTCTATATCCAGTCACTTGTTTTCCTCCATTTCTTTTGTTTGTGATCTTTTCCCTTGTCTGGGTATTTTCACTCTGCCGGGAGAACTTCTGTGTTGAATTCAGCCTTATGATACCAGACTTGAAAAACTGCAAAAGCCTCTCTTGAGCTTGGGATGGGTGGAGTCTCAGGGCTTAGGGGACCGCCCTTCACGGCCCCTGAGTCTCACGTGACTGGGTAGTCGCTGGAGGGGTCCCTGTGCATGCATCCACTCTCTCACAGTGCCTCTAGACTGCTGCCTTTCCAGCTCCCCTGTGCTATGGGAGACCACACAGGTCTGGGTCCCCAGGGTTTCCCCTGATACTGGGACTTAGTGGAGTTAGAAATGGCGCAGTTGTGAGGGTCTGTCTCCCACCCACTCACAAAAGCCAGTAGCACAATCAGCAGTCTGTCCTCTGCACGCAGTGCCATGCGCGCCATCAGCCCTCTGATCTTTTGAGACTCCCCTGAATTTCCGTGCACCTCTCCCTTTTCACAGTCCAAACTCCCCCATATGAGTTTCGGCTGGATTCTCCCTCTCCTCTCTTTTTTTTTCACCGTGACTCTAGACAGGATTCCAAGAGGAGTTTTACCATGTGTTCTCTGGGATTTATGGAGACTAACTTTACCCTTCTGTGTTAGCCTCTTAAGGCACTGAGTCAAACTTAAAAGGGCAGAGGAAAGGGTGACTGTATGTAAGTCCTTTAGTCTTTTACTGTCCTCTCCTCCCCTTCCTTCTGAGACTCATCAGTCTATTCCATGCTTCTATGCCTATAGGTCTATTTTATTCATCAGTTTCTTTTCTTCATTAGATTCCTTGTTCATTTATTTTGGTTTTTAAATTCAATTGTTGATAGATTTGTATTCACTGCCATTTTATTGTGCTATGTTTTTTTATCTTCTTTTTCTTCTTCAAGAAAATTCGAGAGAAACCAAAATGGTGGCATAGTTGAATACCTAAACTACTGCATTGCACAACAATTTCAAAACTACAACTGAAAGACAGAACAGACATCATCCAGAACCACAGGAAAGCTGGCTGAGTGGAAATTCTACAAGAAGAAAGAAAGAGAGGGGCCACAGAGACTCAGACAAGCTGCAAAAAGCTGAGGAACAGAGACGAGCACGTGGAGAGGACCGGCGGCAGAGTGCCTGGCTGGCTTTCTCTAGCGGGAGGGAGACTGCACTGAATCCCAGATCTGACTTCGCTGAACCCCAGTTTCGGGTGAGACTCATACGGGGAGAGTCTGGACTGTCAGGAAAAGGGAGGAGTGCACGGAAACTTAGGGGAGCCTAGAAAAGGCAGAGGTCTGGAGACACGTGAACTCGAGTGCACACACAGAGAGCTGACTGCTGACTGTGCCGCTGGCTTTCTCTAGCAGGAGGGACATAGAACCTCCCAACTGCACTGAAATCCACTTCCAATTTCACTGAACCCCAGTTTCAGGCGAGACCCTGGGACCCAGACAAATACAGGTCCTTGGAACACAGGGAAACTCAGGGGAGCCAGAAAGACAGAGGACTGGAGATGCGTGCATGTGTGCGCACAGAGAAGGCTGCAGCAATTAGCAAGGGACACTGAGACCCAGGTGCGTAGGGCAGGGCTGATGGGAAGCCAAGGCTGTCTCTGCTGAGCCCTGAGACTCTGCTCCATCCAAGATGAACACAGAGGCTTTGCAATTTTGCAAATCTTGTATCATAAGGCTGACTCCAGCACAGAAGTTCTCCCTGCATAGACACTGCTGATTCTCACAACCAATTGGCTTGGAGGTCAATTCACCCCAGTAATACAACAACAATCAAGAGTTAGCTACAACAAGGCTGTACACACAGTCCACAAAGGGGTACACTAAGAGAGTCCACTTCAAGTAACTGGGGAGGTGGAGCTACTGGGCCATATAGGACCCCTAGCACAAAAAGCTACTTTACCAACTCAGGGAAGCAGCAAAAATGTGGAGACAGAGGAACACATCACAAGCGAAAAAAAAATGGAGGAAAACAAATGATAGAGTAAAAAACCATGGTTATCAGGTGTTCCAAGAATTTCCTAGAGGTGAATCCAAGTTGGCAGCATAGGTAAACACCTACACTGCTACCTCGCACAACAATTTCAAAACTACAACTAAAAGACAGAATGGACATCATCCAGAACCACACGAAAGCTGGCTGAGTGGAAATTCTACAACTAGAAGGAAAAAGAGGGGCTCACAGAGACACAGAGGAGCTGCAAAAAGCTGAGGTACGGAGACATGCATGTGCAGAGAGCAGATGCTGGAGTATCTGGCTGGCTTTCTATGGCGGGAGGGAAACGGAGACTCTCAAAGGCATTGGACCCCTTATCCTAAGACACTAAACCCAGGATCCATCCAAAATTCATATGGGGGGAGTTTGGAGTGTGAAAAGGGAGAAGTGCACGGAAATTTAGGTGAGTCGCAAAAGATCAGAGGCTGGTGATGTGCACAGCACTTTGCACAGAGCACCGACTGCTGATTGTGCCACTGGCTATTGCGAGTGGGTGGGAGACGGACCCTCCCAACTGTGCCACTTCTAACTTCACTAAACCCAGTTTTCGGCAAAAACCTGAGGACCCAAACTTGTATGGTCCTAGAGCGCAGGTGAGCCAGAGGGGCGGTAGTCTAGAGGAACTGCAAGACCACGCACACACAAGGACCGCTGCAGCGATTACCCAGTCATGTGAGACTAAGGGGCCGTGAAGGGCAGGGCCGACTGGAAGGGAAGGCTGTCCCTTAAGCCTTAAGACCCCACTCATCCCAAGCTCAACAGAGAATCTTTTGCAGTTTTGCAAATCTGGTATCATAAGGCTGAATCCAACACAGAAGTTCTCCCAGCATAGTGAAAATGCTGAGACAAGGGAAGGGATCACAAACAAAAGAAATGGAGGAAAACAAATGACTGGATATAGAGTTCAAACCAATGCTTATAATGTTTTTCAAGAATATCCTAGAAAATTTGGATAAAGTTAGCGAGTCCCAAGAGGAGATGAAAAAGAACCAACTAGAGATGGAAAAGAACCAACTAGAAATTAAACATACACTGACTGAAATAAAAAATATTATATAGAGTCCTAACAGTAGATTAGAGGAAGGCAAGAATCAAGTAAAAAATGTGAAATATAAAGAATCAGAAAACACTCAACTGGAAAAGCAAGAAGAGAAAAGAATCCAAACATGTGAAGATAATGTAGGGAGCCTCTGGGACAGCTTCAAGCATACCAACATCAGAATTGTGGGGTGCCAGAAGAAGTCAGAGAGCAAGATACTGAAAACCTATTTAAAGAAATAATGACTGAAAATTTCCCACATCTGGTAAAAGAAATAGACTTACAAGTCCAAGAAGTACACAGAACCCCATATAAAAGGAATCCAAAGAGGACTACACCAAGACATATCATAATTAAAATATCAAGAGCAAAAGACAAAGAGAGAATGTTAAAAGCAGCAAGAGAAAAACAACTAATTACCTACAAGGGAGCACCCATACGACTGTCAGCTGATTTCTCAACAGAAATGATGCAGGCCAGATGGGAGTGGCAAGAAATATTTAATGTGATGAATAGCAAGAACCTACAACCAAGAATACTCTATCCAGCAAAGCTATCATTCAGAATTGAAGGTCAGATAAAGAGCTTCACAGATAAGAAAAAGCTAAAGGAGTTCATCAACTTCAAACCAGTATTATATGAAATGCTGAAAGGTACTCTTTTAGAAGAGGAAGAAGAAAAAGGTAAAAGATAAAAAATTATGAACAACAAATATGTATCTATCAACAAGTGAATCTAAAAATTAAGTGAATTAAAAATTTGATCAACAGAATAAAGTGGTGAATATAATAGAATCAGGAGCACAGAAAGGGAGTGGACTGATAATTTTCAGGGGGAAAGGGGTGAGTGGTGTATAGGGAGAGACTGGACCAAAATCATACACCTATAGATGAGGTCAATGGGAGGGAGGAAGAGTACAGAAAAGGGTGGGAGCCGGGTGGAGGGGAGATACGGAGGGGAAAAAAGAGAAACAAATGTAATAATCTGAATGATAAAGATTTAATTTAAAAAAAGAATTTCCTAGAAAAGATGGATAAATTTAGTGAGACCCAGGAGGAGATGAAAAAGGACTAACTAGAGATGAAAAAGGACCAACTGGAAATTAAACATACACTGACTGAAATAAAAAATATTATACAGAGACCTAAGAGCAGATTAGAGGAATGCAAGAATCAAGTCAATGATTTGAAATACAAAGAAGCAGAAAACACTCAACTGGAAAAGCAAAAAGAAAAAAGAATAAAAAAATGTGAAGATAGTGTAAGGAGCCTCTAGGACAACTTCAATTGTACCAACATTAGAATTATGGGGGTGCCAGAAGAAGAGAGAGAGTAAGATACTGAAAACCTATTTGAAGAAATAATGACTGAAAACTTCCCCCACTTGGTGAAAGAAATAGACTTACAAGTCCAGGAAGCGCACAGAACCCCAAATAAAAGGAATCCAAAGAGGACCACACCAAGACACATCATAATTAAAATACCAAGAGCAAAAGACAAAGAGAGAATAGTAAAAACAGCAAGAGAAAAGCAGTTAATTACCTACAAGGGGGTACCCATACCATTGTTAGCTGATTTCTCAACTGAAACAATGCAATACAGCTGGGAGTGGCAAGAAATATTCAACGTGATGAATAGCAAGGACCTACAACCAAGATTACTCTACCTGGCAAAGCTATCATTCAGTATTGAAGGTCAAATAGAGAGCTTCACAGATAAGAAAAAGCTAAAGGAGTTCATCAATACCAAACCAGTATTATAAGAAGTGCTGAAAGGTACCCTTTAAGAAGAAGAAGAAAAAGATAAAGATAAGATTATGAACAACAAATATATATCAACAAGTGAATCTATAAATTAAGTGAATAAAAATATGATGAACAGAATAAACTGGTGAATATAATAGAATCAGGGGCATAGAAAGAAAGTGGACTGACAATTCTCAGTGGGAAAGGGGTGTGGGGGCTGCAGTAAGAGACTGGACAAAAATACACCTATGGACGAGGATAATGTGGGGGGAGGTAATGGTAGAGGAAAGGGTTGGAACTGTGTGGACAGGAGGTATGGGATGAAAAAAGAGGAACAAATAATCTGAACAATAAAGATTAAATAAAATAAAAAAAAGACGATTCTTCAACACTTAATGTAATACTGGTTGGTAGTGATACTCTTATAGCTTTTTTTTTTTACAGAGAGGAAGGGAGAGGCACAGAGAGCTAGAAACATCGATGAGAGAGAGATATCGATCAGCTGCCTCCTGCATGCCCCCCACTGGGGGTGTGCCCACAACCAAGGTACATGCCCTTGACCAGAATTGATCCTGGGACCTTTCAGTTTGCAGACTGATGCTCTTATCTACTGAGCCAAACCGGTTTCAACTCCTTTAGGTTTTTAAAAATATATATATTGTTACTGATTTCAGAGAGGAAAGTAGAGGGATAGAGAGATAGAAACATCAATGATGAGAGAGAATTATTGATTGGCTGCCTCCTGCACTCCCCACACTGGAGAGTGAGCCCACAATTTGGCCATGTGCCCCAACTGGGTTCATAGGTCAACACTCATCTACTGAGTCATGTCAGCTGAGCCCTCCTTTAACTTTTCTTTTTTGTATGTGAAGCTCTTTAGCTGACCTTTAATTCAAAAAGATAACTTTACTGGGTAGGGTAATCTTGGTTGCAGGTTCTTGCTATTCATCACTTTGAATATTTCTTGCCACTCCTTTCTGGCCTGCAAAGTTTCTGTTGAGAAATTAGCTGAGAGTAGTAAGCATGCTTCCTTGTAGGTAACGAACCTAAGATTTTCTACTTGGCCCTACCTGGTTTGACTTAGTGGATAGAGCATCTATCTATGACCGAAGGATCCCAGGTTTTATTCCAGTCAAGGGCAGTTGCCTGGGTAATGGGCTCAATCCCCAGTAGGGTGCATGCAGGAGGCAGCTGATCAATGATTCTCTCTCATCATTGATGTTTCTCTCTCTCTCTCCATTTCTCTTCCTCTCTGAAATCAATAAAAAAGTTTCTCTCTTTGTTTTTAACAGTTGACATTTTATTTTTTTATTAAATCTTTATTATTCAGATTATTACATTTGTTTCTCTTTTTTTCCCCTCCATAGCACCCATCTACCCAACTCCCACCCTTCCCTCTGCCCTTACCTCCCTCCCATTGACCTCATCCATGGGTGTATGATTTTTGTCCCGCCTCTCCCTGTACACCCCTTACCCCTTTACCCCTGAGACTTATCAGTCAACTCCCTATCTGTGCTCCTGATTCTATTATATTCACCAGTTTATTGTGTTGATCAAAATTTTAATTCACTTAATTTTTAGATTCACTTGTTGATAGACACGTATTTATTGTTCATAATTTTTTGTCTTTTACCTTTTTCTTTTTCCTCTTCTAAAAGAGTACCTTTCAGCATTTCATATAATACTGGTTTGGAGTTAATGAACTCCTTTAGCTTTTTCTTATCTGTGAAGATCTTTACCTGCCCTGCAATTCTGAATGATAGCTTTGCTGGATAGATTATTCTTGGTTGTAGGTTCTTGCTATTCATCACGTTGAATATTTCTTGCCACTCCCGTCTGGCCTGCATCGTTTCTGTTGAGAAATCAGCTGACAGTCGTATGCGTGCTCCCTTGTAGGTAATGAACTGTTTTTCTCTTGCTGCTTTTAATATTCTCTCTTTGTCTTTTGCTCTTGGTATTTTAATTATGATGTGTCTTGGTGTAGTCCTCTTTGGATTCCTTTTATTTGGGGTTCTGTGTGCTTTCTGTACTTGTAAGTCTATTTATTTTTCCAGATGTGGGAAGTTTTCAGTCATTATTTCTTTAAATAGGTTTTCAGTATCTTGCTCTCTCTCTTCTTCTGGCACCCCCACAATTCTGATGTTGGTGCGCTTGAAGCTGTCCCAGAGGCTCCTTATATTATCTTCACATGTTTGGATTCTTCTTTTCTCTTCTTGTTTTTCCAGTTGAATGTTTTCTGCTTCTTTATATTTCAATTTTTTTACTTGATTCTTGCCTTTCTCTAGTCTGCTGTTAGGACTCTGTATAATATTTTTTATTTCAGTCAGTGTATGTTTAATTTCTAGTTGGTCCTTTTTCATCTCTAGTTGGACCTTTTCCATCTCTAGTTGGATCTTTTGCATCTCTATTTGGTCCTTTTTCATCTCTTCTTGGCTCTCGCTAACTTTATCCAACTTTTCTAGCATATTCTTGAAAAACCTTATAAGCATGGTTTTGAACTCTATATCCAATCGTTTTTTTCCCCTCCATTTCTTTTGTTAGTGATCCCTTCCCTTGTCTCGGCATTTTCACTATGCTGGGAGAACTTCGGTGCTGGATTCAGCCTTATGGTACCAGACTTGCAAAACCGAAGAAGCCTCTGTTGAGATTGAGATGGGTGGAGTCTCAGGGCTTAAGGGACCGCCTTACTTTCAAGTCAGCCCCACCCTCCATGGCCCCTGAGTCTCACATGACTGGGTAATCGCTGGAGCGGTCCTTGTGCGCTTGCGCCAGCAATGCCTCTAGTCTGCTGCCTTTCCAGCTCCCCTGCGCTTCAGGACCACATGAGTCTAGGTCCCCAGTGTTTCACCTGAAACAGGGGCTTAGTGGAGTCAGAAGTGGCACAGTTGGGAGCGTCTGCCTCCCGCCCACTCGTGAAAGCCAGCGGCACAATCAGCAATCTGTCCTCTGCGCAGTGCCGTATGCGCCACCAGTCCTCTGATCTTTTGCGACTCCCCTAAATTTCCGTGCACCTCTCCCTTTTCACAGTCCAAACTCCCCCCCATATGAGTTTCGGCTGGATCTGTGGTTTAGTGTTGTAAGATAAGGGGTTCAATGCCTTTGAGAGTCTCCGTTTCCCTCCTGCCAGAGAAAACCGGCCAGGTACTCTGGCACCCGCTCTCTCCACACTCACGTCTCCGTACCTCAGCTTTTTGCAGCTCCTCTGGGTCTCTGTGAGCCCCTCTCCTTTCCTCTAGTTGTAGAACTTCCACTCAGCCAGCTTTTCTGTGGTTCTGGATGATGTCCGTTCTGTCTTTTAGTTGTAGTTTTGAAATTGTTGTGCAAGGCAGCATTGTAGGTGTTTACCTATGCCGCCATGTTAGATTCTCTCAACAGTTGGCATTTTAATTGTATGCCTTGGTGTGGTATTCTTTGGGTTTCTCTTCTTTGGGAATCTGTGCCTCCTGGACTTATAAGTTTTCTATCATTATTTCTTCAAATAGTTTTTCAACATTTTACTCTCTTTCTTCTCCTTCTGGGACTCCCCTAATATGAATGCTGGTACCCTTAAAGTTGTCTTAGAGGTTCCTTACACTATCTTCATATTTTTTTCTTTTTTTTTCTTTTTGCTTGTCTGAGTGTTTTTTGCTTTCTCATATTACAAATCACTGGTTGGGTTCTTGGCATCCTCTACTCTGCTGTTGATTCCCTGAAAATTATTCATTTCAGTTAGTATATCCTTCATTTCTGACTGGTCCTCTTTTCATGTTTTTGATGTTCTCACTAATTTACTTGAAACTCTCACTAAGTTCCTTGAAACTCTCTTTAAGTTTTTTTTAGCATCCTTGTGGCAATTGTTTTAAACTTTGCATCTAGTAGTTTGCTTGCTTCCATTTCATTTCTTTTTCTGGAAATTTCTTCTGTTCTTTTATTTGTGACATGTTTCTTTGTCTCTGCATTCTGGTTGCTTCTCTGTGTTTGTTTCTATATATTAGGTATATCTCTTGGAATGGTAGAGTGGCCTTGTGTGGAAAATGTCCTGTAGGGCCCATTGGCCTAGTCTTCCCAGTCACCTGAACTGTGCACTCTAGACGTGCTCCTGTGTGCACTGTCCTATTGTAGTTGAGCCTTAATTGCTGGTGGTGTCACTGGGAGGAATTAACCTCTCAGGCCAATTGGCTGTGAGGACCTGCTGCAACTCAGCAGAAGATCTACTGTGCAGGAGACATCCCTATGGAGCAGGATTTGATTTAGTGGGGCTTTGTTGCTCACTGAGTCTTCCCCTTGAGTGTATTACTTGTGTATGTGTAGAGTTGTAATCTGGTATGATCTGAAGCTGGCCCCTGGGTGCACTGGCTCTGGGGCCTCCTGGGAGGTGCAAAGTTATCCACTGCCTGTGTTCTGCCTGGGGTCACTTAGCATGAACTACAGAGCAATATGCAGATGGCTACTACTTGTGTTGGGCTAGGACAGTGTTCAACAAACCACAAATTTGACTAATGAGTTTGCTAACCACTGGACTAGACTAAATGTTACCATGTAGTTGGAAGCTGTGAGGATTAGGCAATTGTGGCATATTGTGGGCAAAGAGGTAAAGGGTAGTATATGACAGTGGTTGGCAAACTCATTAGTCAACAGAGCAGCAAATGGCAGCCTGCAAGCTGCATGTAGCTTATAAGCCATGATTGCCAACCACTGGGCTAGGAGATGCCCAGGAGAGGCCAAACTGTGAATCTTGGCAAGCTGCTGTTACTGCTAGGATTGTGGACACTTATAGAGAGGTATGGGATACACTGAGTCCAGTTGCAACTTATTTGAGAGATTTTATGCAAATCTGAAGCCTTAGCCAGAACAGGCCACTCATATGAAAAAGATACTGCAAACAGCTTAGGTGGGGCTGAAAATTGCGTGGGGTGGGATCTCAGGGAATCTCCTGGGCTGGGCCAACAATGTGGACCAGGTTGATGGAGACTCAGGTCTGGATATGCTACTCAGCTGTGTGTGTGTGGGAGGTCCCAGTACTTTCTTCTGGGAAAAAGCTGCCTCCAAGTTCAGCATTCTGGCTGATGCCAAACAATTTCAGTTTCTCCCGTATCCTTTCAAGCTGTTGCCCCAGAGCTGGAGCTCAGAGTGAGTGAGTCTTTATAAGTGTGTGCATGGGCCTTTTAAGAGGAACTGCCTGGGACTCCAGCAGCCTCCATGTCACTCAGCCACCTCTCCCACTGGTTTATAGCCTGAAGTTATAGGGACTTCTCTTCCTGATAGGGGTTTACCTATAATCTGATAAGGACCTGAATTAATCTGAAAAATAATCATATTCTTTTTAAATCTTAAACACATATACTATGTGAATAGGAGGTTAGTTTTTCTTAAGTTTCCTTTCCAAGACTTGTGCAAAGCAATTGAGGAAGTGACCCAGCTGTGAATCCAGCAAGTAGAACTGATAAGCATGGTCAGGCCAAACCCATCAGGAGTTAAAAGAGTATCTCATCAACATCATCTCATCGCCTTATGACTATAATAGCTGATGTCTGCGGACCCCCAAGCTGCATGTAGCACCCTAGCCCCTTTCCCTTTTATAATCTTGTTCCCTACACCTTGCTGGGAAGACAGGATTTCAAGGCTTGTAAGCACCCTGTTTTCCTGGTTGGCTAGCCTTCTCAATGAGCGCCTAATATGACTCAACCCTGCTTTCAGTATTGGACATAGCAACAGGCAGCTGGAGCCCAACTAGGGGTTTCCCAGTAACATATTTTGGCGACTCTGCTGGGACACCCTCCTCTGAGCCCTAAGGTCAGACTCTTCGGGGTTGCCTGGACTTGGGAAACTTCTTGCTGGCACCTGTGGAAATTCCTTAGCAGCTGCCGATTTATTTAACTCTAGGACTTTCCTTAGTGCTTACAAATGTTCCCAGTCACCTTTGCTATTGGTTGAATCCAAATTCTGTTTAGGCGCCTATTATCTATAAGTCTCAAACACTGTAAGCCAAAGGTGGCATATGTAAGGTACCTTCTGTTTCTCTTTGTGGGTGTCAAATAACTCAAAAAGCATGAGAAATACACTGGCAACCCTATCTGGCAGCCCGCTGGGCTGCATTCTGGCTGATTGGTCCTCTTATATTTATGGCTTCACTCTTAAATATCCTCTAAACTGGGAACAAGAGATTAGTGTTTGGGAACGAATGGTGTGAAGTTCTTGTCTGTGGGTTGTACATACCTATCAATATTGCATATAAGAGTGTCTATGTTGATTGCTGGTTTTTTTTTGTTGTTGTTGATCGCTGTTTTGTATCTCTTTGTTTGATTTCTAATGAGAGTTCTTGTTATATAATGTAACTTGGTTACTGATGTTCTTTGCTTGCTTTCTTATTTTGGGGGGATTTAGTTTCCTCTTCGGTTTCTACTGAAAAAGAAAAATATGGGAAATAATTGTTTAAACTCCCCAGGTATTTATCCTAGAGGGCCGGAGCTTCAGAAGTACCCTTGAATAGGCTGCCAAAGTGGCAAGCGGGGTGAGCCGGGGGTGGGGCTTGGGTGGGGGGAGGGGAGCACCCTCCTTGTAAAGGAAAGAAAAAATGGTACTTTATACTGAAGTAGTTGGAGGCCCAGGAGTTGCTGCAGTAGAAAGCAAAGGTTCTCTGGATTTATAGAAATACTGGCAAGAAAAATTAGGAGAAACAGAATTTGATTATAGGACTGAATGAGCTAAAAATAATTGTATGATTTTTGTAATTGGTATCAAAAGTATTGCTGATTTTTAACCTTCTTGTTTCCCAGACACAAAGGAACTTGTTTCTTTTCTTAAAGCAATTTGGTAAATTATACTTTGATAAACAATATTGAAGAATTTATATTTTTCTCCATACCTGACCCCTCCATAATTTAGAAACTCTTAATGAGTATTATTATTCTCATGACAATGTTTTTATTTGCATGAATCTAATAAGAATCTGATTTCTTCATAACAGGATGTAAGTCAGTTTCCAATTATGGTTTTAGTAACCCAAACTTTACTGGAATGTCATGTCTTAAAGAGAGATATGCTAGGACTCTGGATGTCACTGGAAAGCTCTAAGGAATTAAGATAGACTTTGAAGCCGATAAACCCTTGATAAAGAGCCTAATACCTTACTTAGTCACATGGTTCATGGTGGTTTTTCTAGGTAAGGAACGAAGATTACTTTCCTTAGAGATGGCATGAAAGAAACCTCAAGACATTTATAGGGACTTCAACTTGAGGAATGCACCCCAATTCTGTAGGTATTACAGGAAAAACCTGGTGGCAACTATGTGGCTTGGCTTCTTTGCCCTGGGAGTAAACCTTCTCATGAAATTCCAGCAAAGCATATTTTTTAGAAATAGCCTAAGTGATCAATTATTATTCTTGTTGTGTTTATGCAAACAATCAGATTGTAACTAACTTAATACAGTAAATAAATTGGTCTTAATTTGGCTCTTTGAAGAAAATGAGGGTGATTTTTGGAAGAAAAATTGTGTTTCAACAGGAAATTATTATTTTTTTAATCCTCACACAAGGATATTTTTTCCATTGACTTTTAGAGCAAGTGGAAGAGAGAAGGAATAACAGAGAAATATCGCTGTGAGAGAAACACAATTGGTTGCCTCCTGCACATGCCTTGACCAGGGCCTGGGCTGGGGAGAAGCCTGCAACCAAGGTACATACCCTTGACGGAATCGAACCCGGGACCCTTCAATCTGCAGGCTGAGCCAAACTGGCTAGGGCTGGCAGGGTACTTTGAGAGGGTCTGCAGCACAACTTTACAGCTGGTCCTAAGGGAGTCTCCTTTGTCCCTTCCACTCCCAAAATGGCCATAAGTTCAACCTGAGAAGCACCAAAGCAACAAGGTAATGACAAGGGGCTTTTGGAGTCCTGATTACCTAGCTTTTTTTCTATTTCTGTTCAGTCCCACATGTCCTAACCACTGTCTTTTGATGGATTGCTTTTGGCCCTTAAAGTTTGGTGGATCTGATAGAACTTACCACATAATGGGAAGCTCTGGCCAGGTAGTCACTTGATGTCCTACAGACAGGTGCTTTATCTCCACCAGAACTGTGTAGCAAGCCAGGGCTATTTATTGAATGCATCACTTTTCTGATGCAGATGGCATAGCTTTGCTCCAGAGCTAAGGGGTCTATGTTGAGGCTCCTATAAACTCCATATGGAGCCTTTTCCTACCACTGATACCATTAGAACTGTGAATTCTGCTGCTTGAACCACAGTCTGGATGTGAGTAAGAACCTCTCCTGTCCCAGGAACCATCAAAACTGACAGCACTCCATATAGATAGTCAGCATAGTATTCTGTTGAATAATTTTAGTTCCATGTATTCTAGACTTGGAAAGTAAAAATAAAGTAGGATTTTATTATTATTATACTTTTTAAATTTCACAAAAAGTGGGGCATTTGTAAAAATGTTATGGAGGAAATATCTCTTTAACCCACAGTGCATTTTTCAACTGTAAAAGCAAAGGTAAGGAATTCCAGTGAACTGATTTTTTAGAGTGCTCTTCTATGTTAGGTTTCTTAAAAAACATTCAAGAAATGTTTTACTTTCCTACCACCTTAAAACAAACCAGCCTTAGCTGGTTTAGCTCAGTGGGTAAAACATTGGCCTGCAGACTGAAGAGCCCCTGGGTTCAATTCTGGTAAAGGGTACATGCCCAGGTTGTGGGCTCCATCCTGTGGGAGGAGGCGTGCAAGAGGCAGCTAATTAATAATTCTCTCTCATCACTTATGTTTCTATCTCTCTCTCTTTCTCTCTCTTTGTCTGTGAAATCAATAAAAATATATTTAAAAATATTAAAACAAAAACCCCAAACCAACCAACCAAACAAACAAACCTTCATTTCAGCTCTTCTCATCCACCATCTGTAAACACCACCAAGAGCCAGATTTTTGTGAAAACCCTTACAGGGAAGATCATCACTCTTGTAACCCTTGGCTACAACAGAAAATGTTATGTCCAATATCCAGGATAAAGAAGGAATTCCTCCTGGTCAGCAAAGACTAATCTTTGCTGGCAAGCAACTGGGAGATGGATGTACTTTGACTAGAACATTCAAAAGGAGTCCACTCTTCATCTTGTTTTGAGACTTCATGTTGGTGCTAAGAAAAGGAAGAGAAGTCTTGCAGTGCCGCCAGAAGAGTAAGCCCTGGAGGAAACAGCTAGGCTGCGGTCCTGAAATACCGCAGGGCAGGAGAATGGTAGTCAGTCGCCTTGGTCCCAGTGCCCTTCAGAAGAATGTGATGCTGGAGATTTCACTTTGATGAATATTATTGTGTCAAATATCTGATCTATTGGTTCAACAAATTGGAAGATAATTAATTGTATATGGATTAATAAGAGACATGAACTAACATAAAAAAACACCTTAGCATTTCAAACAATAAAGTCACAAAAGCATTTTCAAAGTGCAATTTGTTATATAGTGCCCACCATATCTGCTGGTCTTGTTAAATATTCTGGTGACAGCAATAAGAATACCAAAAGGAACTTTGCAGTTACCATTTTGATGCTTCTCACAAGTGGAATTTTCAATTAAGTCTAGTTTTGAAGGAAATATTAAGTTGAATATGTGGAGTTTTGATTTATAACCAGTCAGAGCAGTAATGAAGCTATCTTTGTATGTTTTTCTTCAAATGGAAATGTTAGCTTTCCTAAATTGGATCCAGCGACAGCCCAGATGCAGGCGTCCATTAGGGCATACAGCACGTTCTAAGACAGCAGACAACTAATCTCATTTAATTCCTGAAACTTGACTCTCTTTAGCAGTTCCTTAATAGGAATTGCTGCATGATCAACCCTTCTTTATTAGAACAGTTTTAAAGATCCTCAATCAATATGGCTGGCTGAATGTTAAAAACTAATTAATTTGAGAACTATAAAGATTTGACTAAATTAGAAAAATACTTTGAACCATCAGCAAAACAACAAGAAAACCTACTGCATGGGAGAACATACGTATTTGCTAATGTTATCTCTGATAAGGTTTTAACATCCGAAATTTACAGGGCTTTCATACAACTTAACAAAAGGAGGATAAACAATTTCATTAAAAAAATGGGCAAAGGTCCTAAATAGACACTTTTCAAAAGAAGACATTCGGAAAGCCAAGAGACACAAGAAAACATGTCCAAAGTCACTAATCATCTGAGAGATGCAAATCAAAACAATGAGGTACCACCTACACCTGTCAGAATGGCTATCATCAACAAATCAACAAATGACAAGTGCTGGAGAGGATGGGGAGAAAAAGGAGCCCTCCTTCACTGCTGGTGGGAATGCAGACTAGTGCAGCCATTTTGGAAAACAGTATGGTATTTCCTCAAAAATTTTAAAATGGAACTGCCATTTGATCCAGTAATACCACTTCTAGGAATATATCCCAAGAAATTAGAAACATCAATCAGAAAGGATATATGCACCCCTATGTTCATAGCAGCACAATTTACAATAGCTAAGATTTGGAAATAGCCTACATGCCCATCAGCAGATGAGTGGATTAGAAAACCATGGTACATCTACACAATGGAATTCTATGCTGCTATAAAAAAGAAGGAATGCTTAACATTTGCAGCAGCATGGATAGAATTGCTAAGTGAAATAAGCCAGGCAGAGAGAGATAAATATCACATTATCTCACTCATTTATGGATAATAAAGAACATTATAATCTGATGAACAGAAAGATAGATACAGAGGCAGAGAAGCATAGAATAGACTGTCAAATTATAGCAGGAAGGATGGGAAGTGTTGGGGGAGGGGAGTGGGTAAGAGATCAACTGAAGGACTTATATGCGTACATATAAGCATAATCAATGGACACAAGACACTGGGGAAGGGAGATGGAGGTCATGTGCTAAGATGGGGGGTTGGGGACGCCGGGGGAAGGTCAATGGGGGAAAAAAGGAGATATATTTGTAATACTTAAAACAATAAAAAAATAAAAAAGAATGTCATGCATTAAAAAAAGAAAAATAACTACTTTGAAGCTAAAATGATCCTTCAATATATAAAATTAATTTTTTTCTTTCACTTACATATTTTTTCTTTTCTTTTTTTTTAATTAAATCTTTATTATTCAGATTATTACATTTGTTTCTCTTTTTTTCTCCTCCACCCAGCTCCCACCCTCCCTCTGCCCTTAGCTCCCTCCCATTGATCTCATCCATAGGTGTATGATTTTTGTCCAGTCTCTCCCTGTATACCCTTCACCCCTTTCCCCCTAAGAATTAACAGTCCACTCCCTTTCTGTGCTCCTGATTCTATTATATTCACCAGTTTATTCTGTTGATCAAATTTTTAATTCA
>PVJN01017213.1:0-41058 GCA_004026805.1 Lasiurus borealis
AAAAAAGGATGAACAGAATAAAAACAGCTTGTGTCAGTCTTTTAAAAAAATCCATTTGTGATCACAAATGAAACATTTCCAATCTCATAATGGGTAGATTGCTTGGTTTTATTACCAGCCATGCAAAGCAAGACCTCATCAAAAGAAGAGCCGCAGAGAGGTCCCAGTTTTCCATTAAAATAATTTCAAAAAGCTTTTTTTCTCCCACTGAAAGAACCCATTTTGCAAGATGATTTAGCTCAAAATCTGCTGGGAGTAACCCTTGACATAAAGTCATATTGTGTTGGAGTTTAGTCCTAAATTCATACATCAATTATTTACTGTCAACGCCGATTGTATAAGTGTAGAAAATTACTAGGAATGATATTTTCTCTCAGGCAGAAAAAATGTGATACAGCAGATACACCCCCCTAATGCGCCTCCCTCCTGTCCGAGCCCAGAATTATTTATGCATTGGAAAATAGCGCTGGGCAAGAGGGAGTAAGAGAGGGGAGAGCCACAGACACATTATTTTAAACCTTTCATAACACCCATAAATATTTCATAACAAATAAATAAAGAATGTCGGGCTTGTGTGGAGACAGCTGTAGACGCATGGTTCAATGCTCTGCAAAGCTCTGGGGACCCCACGCTTACCCTCAGTTAAGCCCCCATTTCTTTTTAATCATCCACTTAGTGCATTATGGGTAGGGGAGCTCTCCAGGTGAGTGGGGACACTGAAGGTTATGGCTGTGAATGCCACTTTTCATCCTGGTTCCGTTCTGTGCTTTCTTAATTCTTTTAGACATGAAAACAGAAGTCTTACATTTCTAGAAATCTTATCAAAAGTCTTGCCAGAAGGTGTTCAGACCAAGCTTACTGACAAGGTGGCTTCTACAATTTTCCCCCAAATAAAAATAGTAATAATTTTATAGCCCTTAGAAGCCCTATTTTGAGATTAACACCATTTCAAACTACACTACAGAAGGCTTTCCTCAAACACAGCTATTGTCCTTAGAAAGGCACAATGTGTCCTTTCTGACATTTCCCCCTTTTTGTTGGCTTTTAAATTGATAGAAACCCTTTATGAAAAAAAGAAAGAAGAAAAGAAAAGAACACTGCACACACATCAGCAGAGACCAATTTGCTTTTGATTCCAGAAAAGGTGTGTGTGGGGTGTGTGTGTGTGTGTGTGTGTGTGCGCGCGCGTGCGCACATACATGGATGTGTTTCTGTCCGACATGATAGCATCTGGGGGCTTGTTTACAATGAAAGAAGCAGTTCCAAATATACAAGAAACCGTGTGTCCATGTGTCTGGGCCTCTGAGGCTCTCTGGAGGGTCCTAAGGAAGAGTAGGAACATGCATGTTCTGCTTAAGGCAGAAGGCCACCATTTTGGTGCCTCTATCCCACAGAGCTTGAGGGACTCCCACACTCCTGCACACATAGGAGACATGTGTTGCTGCAGCTCATCTACAGATGAAGGGTCACATGCAGGTGCAGGGCTCACCAGTGGTCACCTGGCACCTGGCTCAGACTAAGGCAGGTTGCAGAGATGGAGCTGACAGGTCCCTCCTGGAGTGAAAGATCACTCTAGATCAGTAGTTCTCAACCTGTGGGTTGTGACCCCTTTGGAGGTTGAATGACCCTTTCACAGGGGTCGCCTAAGGCCATCGGAAAATGCAGATATTTACATCATGATGCATAACAGTAGCAAAATTTCATGGTTGGGGGTCACCACCACATGAGGAACTGTATGCAAGGGTCGCTGCCTTAGGAGGGTTGAGAACCACTACTCTAGAAGGATCATAGTCCAGAATATGAGCTAAACATAGTACTAGAAATATCAAAGGCTGGTTCTCAGTTCAATGGGCCTGGCCAGCATCCACTCTGCTCCATTGCCTCTGGGAGGCTGCCAGCCCATGGAGTCTGCAGACCTTCATTGGCTCTCCCAAACTCGGCAAGAAGCTGCCTCTAAGCAGAACCTGCACTGGCTCTGAGGTAGAGGGAGACTGGGAGAAGATGTGCTTCTCAGTAAAGACCCTCAGTCCCCAGTCTTGAGTCACTGACACAATGGGAGCTGATTTCCTATTTTCCATGTGCTGGTAGGAGCTATGTCTCCCCAGGATCCCTTCTTCAGGGTTGCTCCAGGGGTATTCTTCAGCCCCATGTTCTGCAGCAGCAGTAGTTCACCTGGGGAAGATTATGTGGTGTTGCTCTGGGATTGAGTTTGTTTCTGAAGGCCAGGCTCACAATTAGGTTTTCAACCAACTTCTGAAGGCTTAGTAACCTGTTTTGAATCCTTTGGTCATGATAGCTGAGGTGCTTTCCCTACCACAGACCAAACTCTTCCTAGGGGATTCCTATGGATCTCATCACTCTGCCCCAGGCTCTGTCCCCAAAACCCCTCTGCAGCTTTTGCCCCTTTTTAGAAAATAAATCCCTTATTTTCTGATTTTAGGAAGAAAGTTACATTATGAAATCCTCTTACTTAGTCATAGTTTAAAGTTTTAATAAACCTCTCATTATTTTTTAAATATTTGAGGATATAACAAAGATCCTAAATAACCTGCTAAATATTTATTCCATTAATACTTAAGTACACATTTATTTTTTGCTAATTATTGCACACATTGCTGAGGTTTATTCACTGGGAGCTCATCAGCAGTAATTTCAAGTCTAGAAAAAAAGCAAGGCACCGACAGTTAAATTCATTTTCTCCAGCCAGAAGAAAACTTGCTGTCACTTTTACCAGGCATGGTCCCCTTGTTTCTTCAGTCCCAGGCACACATTATAGAGCCATCCTCAAGTGTGGGGACACATCCATACTTACCTATCATTGATGATCCTCTCCTTTCCCTGCATGGCAGACCCAGAAAATCATTACACAAAATGCCATCCTCAGAAAAGCAATAATGTGAGGCTTAGAGGATATCAGGCTGCCTGAAGGAGAGGAAGGTGCTTGGGAGAGGAAATGCAGACTATAGACAACAGGTACATGGAGGAGACATTTGATCCCATTGGCAACTCAGATGTGGAAATGGAAAATTCCTGTGAGGAGTGTGCACTTGAGTTCATGAGTAAGCTACACAGACTTAGTCCCATAGTGGCTATCTCTACAAAGCCTTTGTGTTTTGATATTAGCTTTATGTGCCCTACTTTTCCCAGTGCAAGTTCTACCATCAGTGGACATTGCTTTGGACACACAGGTTTCCATGATCATTAATTTCAATTACTGTTCATTAGAAAAGTTGAGGGCATGCTTTGTTTTTGGTTTTAATTTTTATTGCCTTCCTTTAAACAAGGAGAGTTATTTTCAGAATGTTATTTTAGATAACTTGAAATTTTGGAAACTTTAAGTACCTGGGCATTATCTAGGGGTCTATTTTCCTCAGATATGATATAAGTTGTTTGGCTTTAATCAAACAACTAAAAGGCATGCTAAAAAGCATGAAAAAAAAACATAGCTAAACAAAGCAGGCATTGGATTCAGATTTATATAACAATAATGACGGAATCATCAGATAGAAAACTTAAATAACTATTTATAAGAACTTAAGAGCTCAGTGGAAAAGGTCAAACCCATGCAGAGCAAATGGGTAACCTAAGTAAAGTTGAGATTTGAAGGAAGGCCCAAAAGAAAATACTATACATCAAAAATATTTTAACAGAAATAAAGAATGCCTTTGCTGGGCTCATCAATACCTTTGACACAACTGAGAAAAAAATTAATGAACTTGAAGATTGGTCCATAGATATCTCCTGAAGTGAAATGCAAAGAAAAAAATGAGAAAAAAAAACCAACATCCAAAAACTGAGGGAAATTTCAAAATGTATTGCATATATCATTAGAATAACAGAAGAAAAAGAACAAACAAATCAGAAAATATATTTGAAGTAATATTAACCAAGACTTTTCCAACACTAATGACAGACCCCAATTCACAGATTCAAATAGCTCAGAGAACAAGAAGCAGAATAAATACAACAACTATACATGAGCATGTCATATTCAAACTGTAGCAAACCAAGACAAAGAAAATATTGAAAGAAGTTGGAAGGGAAAACACTTTACTTCAGAAGAATAACTATTACATAGATATCTCATCAAAATCACTGAAACAAGAGTGAAATATTAAGTAGATTAAATATTTAAATGATTTAAAGAAAAAAATCCACCGTCCTAGAATTCTATAACCAGTGAAGAAAAAATAAAGATGTTCTCAGACTAATAAAGCATGAGAGAATTTATCAATCTATAATCAAAGTAATTTACAATACAGTAAAAGAAGTTTTTCCAAGACAATAAAAATGATGTATGTCAGAAACTTGAGTCTCCATAAAGGCAGAGAGTCAGAGAAAGAACAAGTAACAGTGAAATGTATTGGACAATCATAGTGTATACACAAGTGAACTAAATGGTAGCAGTGTCACAGGGATGGTGGGTTGGGAATTCTCTGTCATAAGGTACCTGTGCTGCACATGCAGTAATAGTGTTGCTTGTAGGTGGACTTTGATTAATTTAAAACAAATATTGTGAACTTTAGGAAAACCAGTAAAATTTTAAAAATAAGTTTAATTGATACATTAAGAATGAAGATAAAGTGTACCCAAACAAGATCCTCAAGTAAAGCCCAGAGGCAGAAAGAGAATCCTTTAGCAGTGAGTAGAAAACAATGACAGATGTGGTTAGTCGTGTTTGAACAGCCAATTAGATCAATAATCACCTTAACAATAAAGTAGGAAATATGGAGGCAAAGACTGAAAGAACTGAAAGGAGAAATAGACAAATCCACTTGTATAGCTGGAGACTTCAATAATACCCATCAATAGGTGATAGATCAAGAAAGCAGAAAATAACTAAAGATAGCATTGAAATTTCACATTTAGTGATTTTAAGGAAATTTACTGAGAGAGGCTCTGAGAGCTGCTAATAGTGGAAGCAAGGGAGCTCCCTAGGCCTGGTATGAGACCCTCCTTTCTCTAAGGCTGTGGGCAGTTGCATCTGGTAGGCGGGCATGCCTGAAAGTAAAACTGTTCTCAGTAACAATCAGGGAAGATGAGGAGACATGAACTTCTCTTGGACCTCTTGTTTTTAAACATCAATGAACATAATAGTCACTGAACATACTCAACCCTAACCCTAGAAAATCTTCCAAATGTCATATATCTGGAAATGAACCCCAACATCTGCTAAGTTAATAAGCACTCCAAGTGAAGATCCAGGTACAGGCACTGAAAATGTCAAATTTGAAGATTACAGGACGCATTAAAATCAGGGAAAGCATTGTGTCCCCATTGGAAGTTAGGTCCTCAGTCACCAGAGAGACCCAAGGACTCCACTGAGTGCCAGGGGAGCGTGGAAGGGCTGTCACTAGCTAGGCCAAGGTCCCATCACCAGATGCTCAGGGTGTACTTACCCAGTCTATTTTTTTACTTCAATAAGTAAATACCTAGTAGGAGCCCTTATTACAGTCTCTCTTCATTCATCTCACTATAAGCTTTTGTAAGGTGGATTCTGGGCTGCTTTGCAGACATAAATGCCTCTCTCAAAACAAAGGACGCCGAAGCCATGAGTGAGAGACAGTTGGCAGGTTCCCTCCAGGGAGGCCAGGGGCAAAGTGGGGACTGTTTCAGGTCAGTGCTCACTCCATTCCATAAATTGATTCTGAACGACAATTCATTAAGTCACTTACAATTTAAGCCATGCTAAAGTCATCTTCTGTCAATAACCAGATATATTTTATTATGTTTTCCCTTCTGGCAGAGAGTTAAGCAATCCTACCTGTTTTAGCCATTTATGGGAAATGGCCATAGTCTTTCCTTTTATATGAGTAAAGGGTAAGTAATATTTTTCATAGTTCCAGCTCATACTTGTTCCCAGAAAAAAAAAGGAAAGTTATTGTATAAAATCTAGGGAATTATGTGAGAAAGATATGTAAGGACAGGAACATTTAAATACTTGAGACAGTTGTCTAATTATATTGCTCAATAATCCATTCTCCATGAAACAAATGCATAAACAAAACTCGAAGGTGGATAACTTGCATTTTGCATCAATGAGCAATGAAGAATTTGCTCCTAAGTGTGGTCTGGCTTGCAGCCCTGGGCATGGTGTTCCGTTGCACACTGGAGCCCTGCCAACATTAGGGGAGCCTTCTCCTGTCCTCTTCCAGGGGGCCCCAAGCCTGGGCTGCAACATCCACATATGCTTCTCAGTTTTGTTGATTTTCTCTGTTTTCCTTTTAGTGGTACAGGATAGTGGGGTGACTGGGGTTAGGTATTTTCCTTCCCCCTGTAAATCAGGCTTTTAGTTTCTTATGAGGGCAGGCCTCATTCAGGAGAACAGATTGATGTATTTCACAATGCTTCTTTTTCCTTCCTGCTTCCAGTAGCTAGAGGGTATATTTCTCTAACCTTCTCTGTGAGGACCTGGTGGAGCTCTTAGAGGTCAAGATCATAGAAGTTGGGTGCCTCGATGACTGGACCCTCAGAGCTTTCACCTTTCAGACCATCCACCCTGAGCTTTCAGCGCTTGCCCAGGTAAGCTCAGGTTCCCTGCCCTCTGGTCCCCCTAGAGGGATTTTCCCATTTCCTGGGTGTCAGCTTCAAGCAATGGACTTGGAATCTGCCTTCCTGTCTCTCCAAGTCTGAGGCAGCAGTTGAACCTGAGACCTCACTTCTCAGACAGATCTAAGAGGAATCATTTTTTTCATTTGTTCAGCTTTTTCCTTATTGGGAGGGAAGACCTCTAAGATCCTTGCCTTCTGGGCTAAAAATCGCAAGTCTGACTCTTGCTCTCTTCCAGGCAAATAAATGAGGCATCAAAGGGCTTTATGAAGAAACCATGATTGTGTCTCAGGATGTGTGGACAGCCTACACCTTTTCCCATTCAGGGTGATCACAGAGCATTGAAAGGCAGACCTTTATCCACATTATAGGAGCCAGTGTGTGCAGGTGACCTTATCCAAGTGGAAGCAGCTGACACAGATGTCCTACCTTGGGGAGGTAAGGCTTGGGCACCTGGATCCTTGGGCACTAATCACTGTGCTTCTGCCTGAGTTGACCAGCAAGAACCAAGGGTCCTAGTGGACTAATATCAATGAGACATGTGGCTTCACCTTGTTTGAGCCTCAATGTACTCTGGCCTTCTAATGAATCCTGAGCACTAGTTTAGACCCAGACAGCAAACTCTTTTCTCTGTTCTTAGATCATTCAGTCAGTTACAGTGTTGGCAATGACAACCCCTAAGGACACATACTGTGGCACCTTGTGGCCAGGGGCTCTTATTAATTTACCTCTTTCTACCTCAGTATTCAAAAAGTGTAGGATGCATAATGACTAGGGCATAGCTAGGAAACTAAGTAAGAGGAGACATCATCATCCAGCAAAGACCCTCATGGAGTGTAGACATCCATCAGGCTTTTATCTGAGCAGCACACCAAAAAGACACATGAGTCCATGCCTTTAAGAACACATGTGTACTGGAACCTGAAGATTCATTGTCCTGCAGGGAGGAGTCCAACTACGGCCTCCTGGCCCAGAGTTGCTAGGGCTATGCAGACCACCATGAGCACGCAAGACAAGGAAAACAATGATGGCATGAGAACTGAGGATCTGCAAAAAATTTGAAATCTCTGTGTGGAGCCCACATGGCAGATATTTAGGTACTGGAGATGATTTTGGTCATTTTAATTATTATTGATTTGAAATAATTCCACCAAAGACATTTTGTTCAGCTGCTTTAGACAAAACCAAGGACTGACTTCTCTTCTGCATGGTGATGGAGGATGAAGATTCTACTTAGGGATATTCTACTGGGGGATTCTATTTACGGGTAATGAAAGTATCTTGGACTCCAGGGTACACACAGGCTCCCCCTCCAGCCCCCACTTTCCTGCCATCCCTGGATTTTGCTGAACACGCCTCCCTTCACTGCTCTGTCGCCTGTGCACCATATGTTCATTAAAGGTCTAATTACACTCTGTTTCACTAATCAATGATTAAGAAAGCAACAACAACATGGAAACACTAAGCCAAAAAATATATAAAATAAACGCATCAGTTAACAGTTTCTTGAATTCTTTTGAGTTCCTTTTTTTGCCTTGCTTTTAATTTGTACTTCATTTCTGGGGGGGGCCTATGCATTTCATAAACACTGATATTAACTAGGTATATTTCACATCATGAACTAACAAAGGGAAACTTCATAATGATCTGCAGTTACATCTTTCATTTCTGTTGGGGTTCTAGCTGATAAGCACACATGAGTCCCTTGCCTTCGTGTATAAAGAAGATTACAGGGCTCCCCTGCCATCGTCAGCTGACCTCCAGTCCAGCATGAGGCCTGTCCAAGGCCTGGATATTGCAGGACTGGGAAACTGGACTTGCAAATTGGCTATCCATTTGGGTTATTATGGACCTAATGGTGGACAGAGATTTGCTCTTCACCTACCTTCTAAATTGCCCACATCACCCAAATGGCCCCGTCAGTGTACCAAAGGGACAGCTAAAACTCTGTGGATGTGCATAACCCCCAGCTTTATAGTACGTTCTGTTTATCTTCCCATTCTTGTTTATAAACCCTCAACATGTTAACACCTACATAAACCAGCCCCTGATTTATTTCTTTTAATTCAATTTAAAAAATGAGCATTTGGTGTACATTCAACATTCACACATCTGATATCTTAAGATAGGATATGCTGCTGGATTGCACTCTGTTAATCTTACCCCTAATTACTTATAAGCAATTGCACAATCATTTGACCCAGTTATGAGGGAGCCACACAGTATGATGGGAAATGCCAAATTGGTTACCAATTTGGTTACCTCTGGAGTGACAGCTTACTAGTGATAAACTGCATTATTTTTTCCATTTTCCAAGTTTTCTCCAATGAGTTACTGCAGAGTTACTTTATAACAAGCATGTTCCACCACAACACGTATGAATTTTCTTCCTAAAACATTCATTCTTGCATGTGAAATAGACATTCCTGTAACCAAGACGACTGCGTAAAATTTTATGTGCCAAGGAACTTCAGGGACTCTCTCTTAAGACTCTCACCTTGGAAAGTGTACCTGGTTTCCCTAAGTAGCTCCATCTGAGCTCCTGGAGAAAATGCTGTTGGTGCCAACTGGACAGATATAACTTCTTTCTGAATCGCCAGTTTCTCCTAGGTCAAGAAGAATGCCAGGCGTAGTTGCTCTAATTATAAATTTTAACTCAGAGTTGCTCTAATTTATTAGAAAGTGAAATTGTCAATGGCCCTCCCCAATTTTTCTTCTGACAATGTTCTTTTGAAGAATCCATTCTGAAAATAAACCATAAGAGATATTTCTGTGTTTCCACTTTTGACATCAGAACTAAAATGGTTTCTGTGCATTTATCCGGGTCCTTTCCTGAGAATAGAGGGAGGACAACCCAATGGAGTCACTCATCTCCCAAAGGCAGGACAGCAGTGAGTCCTGGAAAAAGTAGATTATTTGTTACAGGAAAGACAGGGGTACATTAGACCTCAGGAATCTTCAGAAGGAGAAAGACCAGCTGTGAGCACATGATAGTAATCAGGGCAGGACAGAGAAGCTTAGGAGATCACAGAAAAGTTGACAGGTAACAAAGAGAGCAAAATGCAACCTGAACAGCCAAGCACAAGTGAGAGCAAAATGCAACCTGGACAGCCAAGCACAAGGCCTCAGAGGCCAAAGACTCAGGCAAGCTCAGAGCCCAGGTGGCAATGGAAGCTCCTCTGGACCAGGGCCGTGTTTTAATGTGATGACTCCCTTGTTGTCTGCTATGATCATTTATTCCTGATTTTTGTACATTTTCTGCTCCAATCCAGAAATCAGACATTTCTTCCAGAAGCCCAGGCTCCTTCTAATGCAGTGGTTCTCAACCTTTTTTAATGCTGTGACCTTTTAATACAGTTCGTCATGTTGTGATGACCCCCGATCATAAAATTATTTTCAGCTACTTCATAACTGTAATTTTGCTACTGTTATGAATCATAATGTAAATATCTGTGTTTTCTGATGGTCTTAAGCTCTACAGCAGCCGTTCTCAACTTGTGGGTCTCGACCCACAGGTTGAAAACTGCTAGCAAGGTTGCCTAAGACGATCGGAAAACAGATATTTACATTATGATTCATTAACAGTAGCAAAATTACAGTTATGAAGTAGCAACAAAAATAATTTTATGATTGAGGGTCACCACAACATGAGGAACTGTATTAAAAGGTCACAGCATTAAAAAAGGTTGAGAACCACTGTTCTAATGGGAAATGGTGCTTCAGGACATTTCGAGCTGGACATGGCCAGTGTTTCCAGGCATCTAGAGAGAACAGAGTTGTGATGTTTACACAGAAACATGAGTACCTCTGGAGTTCATGTTGACACCCACACCTCAGATCCGACTATGGAAATACATGCTTAGCCTCTTGTCCATTGTACTTACTTTGTTCACATTAAACACAAACAGCCTCAAGACATCAGTAGTAATAATGCCTTCAGAGGTAGAATTAGTGAGGAGAGTTTTGCTTGGTTCTGTGTGTAGTTATGCTGGTCTCGAGTATCTGAGCATGTCAGCATAAGGTACCCCTTTAATTCCGTCCCAGTTTTGCAAGGTCTATACATTGGCCCACTGCCAATCCCTATATCCAAGTCTCTTTGTTGTTGTTTTCTTGTCTGTTTTCTCCAGCAGAGTTCTCAGAAGGGGCTCATAGGATAATGCTAACAGTTTTTCTGGCTATAAAAGCATTGGCTCACATATTCTTTACTTGAGGATATCAAATATGTTATCCCGTTTATTTCTAGCATAAAATGTTGAGGAAAACATAATTTTCCCTCCCTTATAAAACACTGGTAATTTTTATTACTTTAATTTTTTTCGATTATAGTTTATATTTAATATTATTCTGTATTAGTCCAGACGTATAACAAAGTGGTTAAATTATGTACTTTGCAGATTGGTCTCCCCTGTTGCTTCAAGTACCTATACATATTTATCTTGATATTATTAATTATATTCCCCATGTTGTAATCTACATCTCTGTGGCCGTTATGTAGCCACAAATACTTTTACTTCTCTTTTTTTTTATTTATAAACTTGTTTGTCTTCTACCTTCCACTTCTTTCATTTATTTTCTTCACATTTCTTGTAGTTTATTCTTTGATTATTTTCTTCTAATTATTTCCTGGACTTTTTCACCTCATTTCTGTGTATTTCTAATTCGATCATCTTATTTTGTTTTGTTTTTGTTTTCCAGTCTTGTACTATTGTGTCCCTTATCTTATTCTGAATGAGTAAGCTAGAGGTTTGATATGTCTGCTCTCCCATCATTGTAGGATGTCATTCTGTTCCTCCTTCTTTTCTGATTAAAGCTTTATTTGGGATTTTTATCACCCTTTTTATGTGAATTTGGTTTTCTTGAACAGGAGAGAGTGGTGAGGTTCAGGGTACTTGTCCTTACTTCACCCGATTCCCGTGGTGTAGTCTCCAGTGTACAGAACTGGCTATTGCTTCCTGAGACCCTGACTTGGCCTCCTTTCTCTGTGCCTCCCTTCCTCAGCTTGCTTTGTCTCTGCCCTGCTCAATTTTGGGTCTAATTAAAGCAGTTTCTCCTTAGAAGGAGCCCTAAGCCAGGAGGAAGCCCATAGGGCCTGGACTTGGCAAACCCCAAGTAGGCAAGCATACCCCTTCAAGTGCTTCTCTGCTTTCTCAGGGTGGCTGCAGCGTTTCACAGAAGCACCTGTTGGATCCTGTATGTTCCCTCCTTCCAGGCTCATCAGTGACCCTGTTGCCTTCTCTGCTCACACCCAGCAGGTCTCCAGCTATTGGTTTACCCTCACCACATGTACTTCGGGTTCCTTAGGAGTCTTGTCGCCTAGATTTCTTGCAAAAGTTGCTCATCAGCTTTTATTTTGCCAGCTAGCAGCTCTGCTTATTCTTATGTGTACACTGAGAGATTCAAAAGCTATTCCACTGCCATCGTCTTCCTAGGACTATCTTGACCTTATTTTCAGTAAATTTTTCAAAGGGGAAGGTAGTTTAATTAATCCCTTGCAAAAACTGTATTTGTCAAAATGTAAGAGAAGGGCTACGGGACTCTGCTCACGTGCTCTGAACGTAATCATTCACTAGAATAACAGATTATATTACCTGTACATTCCATTCAGAAAAAAATCTCATACTAAGAAATTCAGACTCTTAATTCAGAAAGAAGCAAATAGAAAAGATGTCCCATCTAAAATATGCATTTTCTTCATTTTTTATTTTTTTATCACTAACACATACCTCCAGACAGGATGCTTCTCCTTGGTGAGAACACACTTTAGCACTTTACTGAGATCACAGATGTGGTTCAAGGGCTCCCTGCCCCACCTGCTCTCATGGGACAAGGTCCACCAGCAGAATAAATATTTTCCCTTCCACCCCTGACAGAGACGCGCTGCCTTACTGCATCCCCAGCTGTATTTGCTCTGAGTCTCTGAGCAGTTTTCCATACATTAGAAGATGTCTCTTTGCATCATCAAAACTGAGACAGAGTGGGTCTTATAGAAATTGGTGGTCCTCTTTTTCTGCTTTTCTTCCAGATATTTTTATGTTCTTGGCTTACGTTACTTTTAAAGTCTACTCCTTTAAATTGTAAAATGATTACTTGTGACATGTTTCATTTACAAAAATTAGAACCTGGAAAAAGATAAAGACAGTTAAAATCAGCTACAATCACAGGATATCGAGGTCTATGTTATGTTTTCTCACTTTATTTTTAGATAGCAATGAAATAATACTTTTAATCACTAAGATGAATTCCAGGCACTATCCTAAGTCTGGAGCAACAAACCATAGGGCTGGAGCCAAATCTGTCCGGTGTTTGTTTTGTAAAGCCTCAAGCTAAGAATGTTCTTTACATTTCTAAGTGGTTGAAAAAAGTCAAAATAAGAATATTTTATAGCAAGCCAAAATTAATGGAAATTCAAATGTCAGTGTCCATATGAGATTTATTGGCACAGCCCCACATGTGTATACGGGTTGCCTGTGGCTGCTTGTGGCGACAATGGCAACGTTAACTAGTTTTGAGGAAACTGTGTGGCCTGAAAAGATACTCACAATCTGGACTTCACAGAAGTTTGCGGACTTGGGGCTATGCACCCGGCTAGTTAATCCTCCCCACAAACCTGGGAGGCACTTACGGTTCCAATCCCCATGTCACAGGCGGAAAGTAAGACTTAGAGATTAACTTCCCCATGTTCCAATTAGGAAACCATGTCCTCAAGACTGAAACTAGCTTCCCCTTGGCCAGGCGAACATACCCAAGGTGCAGGTTCGATCCCCAGTAGAGAGCATGCAGGAGGCAGCTGATCAATGATTCTCTCACTGATGTTTCTAACTCTCTCTCCCTTTCTCTCTCTTTAGAATCAATTTAAAAAAACATTTAAAAAGTATTAGAGATTATGCTACATGAGTTTAATTCCATTGTTTATTATTACTACAATTATTTTTAAACCAAATTGTTGAATAGTGTTTAAAATTATGAAAGTCAGAAGGACCACAATTAAGGCAATCAAAGAATGTCACTGCACTGTCAGCCATTAAGTAATTTTCAATTTTTGGCTATTAAGACTACACTACATACACTCCTACCCACGTCTATATCTATTTATCCATTGCCATCCTGGAATCATGATGACTGTTTTAAGCTATTTTATAGTATTTTCAGGTCTTTGATCCATATTTCCACTCTTCTCTCCCAACAAGTCTGCCTCACTTCTGTCATTTGTTTTTTGTTTACAAAATGTGGATCCTGCCAATGCCCTCCTTCTGGTTGTAGAAACAGCCCTGACGAATGTCAGCTATGAATATTGGGAAATACAACCATTTTTAAAAAGCCAGGTAACTGTGGCAAGACTAAGACAGTCCTAGGTTTGCTGCAACCATATAAATATAAGACGTTTAATATCAACACCCTGCAATGTGCTCAACTCTCTCTTCATCCACATTCTGAGGGGGGACCTAAGAATGGGCAAGTGGAGAGCCCTGGGAAAGAGTGGGTTTGAAATAAGAAATGAAACAGCCACAAAGTCAACTCCCGGAGTTTGTGTAACAGAAAATAAATGGGGGAAGGTTTGGGGAGAGGAGAGTGATGAGCTCTTATTTATAGGTAGAATACTTGAATTATTCAGAATACAAGAAAATTACTTGTCTACTAAACCTCACAGGTTCATAAAATCAGTCTTTTACAAGAGAATGGATTTCAAAAGATGTGGTAAAGCTTTCTAGGTTAGTTTCCATCGTGTTTAGAAAAGCTCTGTGAACAGATCCCGCCTCTTCCTTTCCATCTGACTTTGGAAAGCTCTGCACTTTCTCCTGCAATGCCCTTCGCCCCGTCCTGCAGCTCCCCTCTTGTTTTCTGCTTATAACCTTTACAATACTTTCATGAGCATATGCTATAATTCTCTCCCCTTTTCTTTATCTTCTTGTTCCTACAAGCTGGCTTGAATAAAGGAGTCATTATCAGCAGGCCCACAATGGACCCAGACATCCTCAGTCAAGATGTTGTGCAGATGAAATATTGATCAGTCCTCCGTGAGTAATCGCGCTCCCGTGAAAGGAGCATGCAGACGGTAATGGGTCTGTCCCTGCCCGCCACAAACGAGGCATTCAGCAGCCCAGAGTCCAGTCCGAGGATTATAATTACTCCCTACAACAATAAACGCCAGGACTGTTTTTATTTATGGGCCACAATCAATGAGTGTCTGTGGGCTACACATTGAAAATTCATTTTACAAACCAGCACCCCAATCGGGTTATTTGCTTTTGTCCAGTGACTGCTGAGAATTAACCCAAAGCTGTCTGCTGGGCTCAGGCAGCAGGAACAAGGATCCTGGGGTGTGTCCAGGGAGTAGAGTCAGGAGGATATCGGGGGTGTGGGAGCTAAGACAGGTCTTCACAGGGCAGGCCCCACAGAGAAGAAGCCCTCTGAAGAGGGACCAGACTGAAGAGCTGGACCGCAGGCATTAATAGTCCCAACCCACTGAAGGGCAGTTAGTTGGATGGTTGGCTGTAGCCGCATCAAATCTCCTAGATGCTGGCACCCCTGGATACCAGAGGAGGCCAAAAATAACTTGTTCCAACTTGTTCCTGGAAATAGATACAGATTTTGATAAACTTTTTCAGTTTGTTCATTCAAAATCCCAATACCTAAAAGTACATCCCACCCCTAAGTCCCAGCTCTTCTGCATGAGAAAGCAGAATGTCTGTCATTGCTCATGTAGGGAGGTGCCTAAATGGAAATGGCGAAGCCTGTTCAGGAAACTGAGGGAGGAGAAGACCCAAAGATGAGGCAACTTCAGGAGAACTTGGAGAAAGTGCCTGGGAGTCCCGAGTTTTTTATAGAACCTGAGCTCAGGGCCTGGCTTGTGACTACGAGCTTCTCTGTAAGAAAGAGCTGACTCTATCCCTATCCTGTTTTGCTCAGTGGATAGAGCTGTGGCCTGTGGACTGAAGGGGTGCCAGGTTCAATTCTGGTCAAGGGTACATGCCAGGTTGCAGACCTGATCCCCAGTAGTGGGCTTGCAGGAAGCAGCCAATCAATGATTCTCTTTCATCATTGATGTTCCTACCTCTCTTTCCCTTCCTCTCTGAAATCAACAAAAATATTTAAAAGAGAGAAAGAAAGAAAAGAAGAAAAAAAGGAAGGAAGGAAGGAAGGAAGGAAGGAAGGAAAGAAGGAAGGAAGGAAAGAAGGAAGAAAAGAAAGGGAAAGAGTGGGGGAGAAAGATGACCCAATGTGTAGGGGCTAAATTCTGTTCCTCCAAAATTGATATGTTGAAATCCTAAGCCCAGCACTTCAGAATGGGACTATATTTGGAGATAGGGTTTTTACAAGGCAATTAAGTGAAATGACACTTGCAGGGTGGGTCAAAATTCAATATGACTGGTATCCTTACTGGTGTCCTTATGAGAAGAGGAAATTAACACACAGACATACACAGGGAGAAGACAACCATCCACAGACCAAGGAAAGAGGGCTCAGGAGAAAGCATCCTGCAAACACCTTGATTTTGTACTTCTAGCCTCCAGAACCTTGAGAAAGGACATCTCAGTTATTTAAGCCCCTGCTTGTGGTTGTTATGGAAGCACACACAAACTAATACCCAGGGTATCAGTAAAAAGACTGACCTTATTCAAGGGGCCCAGGGTAGGAAATGTAGTCAGTGATATCAAAACAGCCCTCCCTCTGCTAGGAGGGTCTTGCCCAGGTGCCTGGCCTACATGCCTCCTACCAAGAAGATGCCAGGGACCTTGCTGACAGATAGACCTCAGGGTTTGGTCTGCATACACTAGAAAGCCAGCTCTTACCTTCCAAGTTGTTTTTAGTTCGGAGAACGAGTTATTGGAAAAATTACTAGGGCTCAGTGCTGTAGAAGTTAGGGACAAAAGCACAATTGTGACTGTTCCCCTGAAAAACAAATGTTCTAGGAAAAATTACCTCATTCCCCCTTCTGGAAATGCATTGTTGGACACTTCACTTTCTTCTGAAATTGCACAGCCATCCTTTTGGACAGCCAAACCCACTCACCCCTCTGTCCATAATCCCTCCTCCTTAAGGATAAAACATGTCTATTCAGAATGAAAGTCCAGATCAGAAAGAAACTGGGAACCATAGAATAAAAAACAAGACCCAGCCAAAACTGGTTTGGTTCAGTGGATAGAGCGTCGGCCTGCAGATTGAAAGGTCCCAGGTTCGATTCTGGTCAAGGGCATGTATCTTGGTTGCTGGCACATCCCCAGTAGGGAGCGTGCAGGAGGCAGCTGATCAATGTCTCTCTCTCATCAATGTTTCTAACTTTCTGTCCCTCTCCCTTCCTCTCTGTGAAAAATCAATAAAATATATTAAAAAAAAAATAAGACCCAGAGATAATGAGGGGCAAGGAGAAAGCATGTTGGTGTCCAATGCAGGGCTGGTTGCCCCTGTGTGGGCCGGGGAAGGTTGATCCTACTGAAAATTAATAAGATGAGGACCAATTTCTGTCCCCATTTTTCTAACTGAAATTTGAAGATGATCATTTGTGCTTTATAACCCTACTAGAGGCTCATTACAGGAGGATTCCTGCAAGAATAGGGTCTCCTGGGCCTATTCCTGCAAGAATAGGGCTTCCTGAGGCCTGAGCAAAGCAGAGAAGGGAGTAGAGCCCACCAAGGTGGGCTTCACTCCCATCTCCACTGCCTCACTCCTTCCTGTCTCCACTGCCTCATTCCCTCCCTTCTCCTCTGCCTCACTCCCTTCTCCACCACTTCACCCCCCTCACTCCCTTCTGCAGCACTTGGCTTCCTTCTATGCTTTCTTCAGTCTTCACTCCAAGCCTGTGTATGCAAATTAACCACCACCTTGTTGGGTTAATTTGCATACTTGATCCTGATTGGCTGGTTGGCATAGTGGAGGAATAGTCAATTTGCATGGTTTCTCTTTTATTAGTGTAGATTAACAAGATGACTTTGCAGTTACAAACTCAATGTAGCCAATCTCCCTCACTGGTTCACAGAAACACCAGAGAAGCACTTTCCAAGGAAAGCGTCTGGGGCAGTGTCTGTCTGGGTCTCAGTGGGACTGGTGCACAAGGAGAGGTCTGTGTGCATCCTGCTGGCTGCCCTGCCCTGTCTCTTCACCCTACTCAGTCTGCCCCCATGATGGTCCTCTCCCTCCTGAAGAAGCTCACCTGCCTGCAGCCAGAGCTGATGGGCCAGCATTTCCCCTCATAGGAAGGAGCCTTGCAGGGAGTTCTATGATCTCCTTTAGATAAATCAGCTTCTCTCTCAGGAAGAGCAACAGTGGCTGTGAAGGCTGCAGCTGGGCTTGGACATCAAACCGTGAACCTGTCTCCCACCAGTTCTTAACACTGGCCAATGCATAGCCCTCCCCATGACCATAGATAGAGTGGATCAGAGGGATTAATGTGGTATTGTATGTGGTGTGTCTGAGACAGAGAAGGCTGCCCAACCCAATGGTGGAAGCATTATTATTTGAAATGCTATGCCTATATCCAAAGGTGGTTCAAGGACAGCAACCATGAAGCTTATTTCTTATTGAGTTTAATAAGGCCTGGACCATTTTCCCCTTAAATATCAGAATGTCCAGTGCACGTACAGGGACACATGTATACACGCATTTTTCAGAACCCATTGTAATTAATTCTTGTAGAGGAGATAAAGAGCAAGTCATCTCTGCTATGCTTTCTCCAATGCTGAGCCTCAGGCTTGGTGCCTAGCTCTACATCAGTAGGACCCTCAGCTCTCCTCTGAGGAAAACACGAAATCAGTATCTGTGAGAGCCACTGAGACTGCAGGCCATGACCTGCCCACACAGATCTCTGTAAACACCGTCACTGGGCTGGTGTGGTCATCACCGTCTGTCCCAGGCATCCTTGCCCAGGGCACAAACGAAACACACTCGGAAATCTGCAGAGGGATGGCCAGTGGATGAAAGGTTTTGCCATTGTTGCATCTTAGGGTCAGTTGTAATAAGTTAGTTATTAGGTAAAGAGAGAATCACCAAAAGCCGTGACTACCAGGTCTCAGAAAGAAAGGAGCGATTTTTCAGGGTTTATTTTGCCTGCAAGATGTAGAGCTTTTCTTTCACCCTCTTTTTTTTTCTGCTGCAATTTCAAACTCGGACACACATCTCTACAGCACACTTCAAGAGCCAGACATTTTTTAAATTAATTTTTAATAATGTGTAATAATCCGAGTGGCCCTGGTCTGTGTGCAGAATTAGAATTCCTCTGATAGAAGAAGAAATATTTGTGCAGAGTTTTATGAGCAAAGTTGACCCGAGGCTTCCCGAGGCTGATTGAGAAATTGCAGGCAGCTGCTTAACCCCTTCCCTGCCCCACGCGGCTCCCCATCTCCCACTCTTCGCCAAAGCATCCGTCACTTCGGGTTTATTAGATGGACTGAGGCCGAGAAGACGGGCTTCTAGATATTAGAAGAAAGAGTCTGAGATTGAGCATGGGCTTTATTTAAAATGCCCAGAGACCACGAGGTCACAGGTCGACCCTTTCATCCAGCCAGGCACAAAGCCTCGGCCTTCAAAGGCCCAGTGAGGAAACCCGAGCCGCCTGCGCTGGGCTCCTACTCCAGGGGCCAGGCCCTGGCAGCCCCTTGTCCGCCCCCAGATTCCTGAGCCAGGGAACGGCCTCTCTGAACAATGGGGGTTCACAAAGGGACAGAGTATCATAATTGTAACAACAGGCACGATGTTGGCAGTCTTACCCCTTTCTTGAGGTGCCTGGATCATGGGTTAGCCAGGGTTAAGAATATTTATGCTCCCCAAAAATAAAGAGTTGAAACGACAGGGCAGCGGTCACCTCACCTGTGTTAATTACATGAACTTGGCATCCAGGGAAACGTGGTGTGCTGATGGCCAACCCCCATCAGTATATGCTGGTTCTGCCAGCAATAATCAGACGTTTTCATTATTCCCAGGGACTCAGAAACATGGAATCTATGGCTCCAAGGATGCTCTTCCCAACACCAGGTTGAAAAAAAAAGGCATCGCCAATCCTGCATTTCCCAAGGGACCAAGTAGCCTTAAAACCAAAGCCAGAAAGTTCTCAGAGAAGATAAGGACTGCAGCTAAAGGGGATTATTTTGTTTTTCTCTTCAGCCCTTAATCTAGGTGCCTTTAGGCTTCAGTGGCCTTGCCTGGCATGAACTATTTCAATATGACAATCACAGTGGTGTTTGGGTTACTTAAAAGAACACACTTGTTGATGAAAGTGTAAAAGAAAAGGAAAACCTGTGAGTGAACTTTGAAAACAGCGGTTGATTTCTAATCTGTGCTTTGGAGCAGATCATACAAAATTTTTTGATAGCCAACAATTTAAAGGGATTGCACTTTACCTTAACTTTGCCAACAGCGATAAGTTATTTTAAATCAGCAGCTATTCCATGTCAGAACCAGAAGCAAGACACAGGCGACTGTGGAAACATGGGTTTCACTTACTTGAGGAGGGACATGCTTGTACTCTGTCCACTTGCTCTGAATGCTTGTGACCGGCCTCTCAGATCTGCCGAATGACCACCCTAACTTCTTACTGCCCTGGCGTGCTTCTTCCCATTGGATGTTTCCATGAAGTGGGCAGCAGGAACAGAAGCGCCAACAATGAGAAGGAAGGCAAGGCGGGCCAGCAGGGGTTCTGCCAGCCTTTCCTTTAAAGGGAGGTATCCCCTTTTCCCATAGGTGTTCTCTCTGGAAGCACAATTTCTATCAACTAGAAAACTGAGGGACTGATCTTCAGCAAGTGTGCAGCCTAAGCCTTCATTGGTGTTCATCCTCTATGTCACCTGGATCTCCTGTGTCTGTGTCTCTCCATGGTCTTGGACTTGTCTGTCTGGAGGCACAGGTATGGCCTAACGTGTTCTCTGGGGCAGTTACCTCCAGGGCATGACCCCCCTACTGTTCCCAGCTGACGTGGAGCCTCCCTTGTGACCCCCACAAGGTCAGGGCACCACAGTGGGTGAGAAAGGGCCTAAGTGGTAGCCTGGTCTCCTTGTCCCAGAATCTCTTAAAAGCCCCTTGTTCCCACATCCTGGCTTTGCCTCTGAGCCTTCTTCTGTCTCGTTCACCTGGCTTCTGAACCATCATACTGGGGCCCTCCCAGATCTCTGTCTGAGGCTAACCCTGGCTTCATGCCTGGACCACGGCCAAGCCCATGTCCCTGTCCCGCCTTATAGTCTCAGAGTCTAAACTGAACCTGGGATGCGGCCAGGCAGCCTCCAAGGACTTGTCTGCGATCTGATGTTTATGTGCAGTATGATGCACAGCAGCAATGGGCTGACTATGAGCACCTCCCAGGAGAAAAGGCAAGCGCGGGAGAGAGCAATGCAGCCTGGTGGGTGCGGACAGCTCTGCCACGGGCATTGACATGGTGACACAATGACGTCACCAGGAGCATCTTCAGTTTAGTGAGCCTTGCCCTGAGGAGGCCAACCCATTGCCATTTGAAACCACCACTGCAAGAGCACAGCTGGACCATGGGAGGTGCCAGAGGTGCTCTAGAGGATGGCAGTGAGGAGAATTATGAAAGGCAGGGCAGGGTAACAGTCCTGCCCGTGGACACCAGCCCAGCAACACCGAGAGAGAGGGGATAGTCATCGCCAACCCAACATGAAGCAGCCTCTTCAGGTCTCTGGTGGGTGAGAGCAGCATGGCAGGGAGGGCTCTGGATAGGCACATGGAAGGCCACAGCCCTCATGGGGAGTTAGCTACTCTGGCTGGAAGAATGAAGCATTGTACACTTAGTTCCTTTGCTCTCACTCATAATACAGCTCAAGTTGTTTATAGAATCCTTAAAATATCTATTTAAAAGGTTTTCTGGTCATCAAAAGCATTTTTTAAACTAATATGTAAGACATCCAAGGGAGCCTGGTATGAGGAGAGAACCATCATATGTAAACAGCACTGGGAAACCAACAGGGAGAAGCAAGCAACACAAATGTGGGTCTCAGGAGATCTACATCCCAATGCAGAGTCTCTTCCCCCTAAAATCCCCTGTGTGCTCACTGGAAATTATCGGTGTCTCCGTTTATACATCATCTAAAATGAAGCCATAAATTCCACAGAAATAAGCTGCCTCAAACCCTTTTTTAAAACAAGGAGTTCATTAGTAACAAATTTTATTTTATTGGAATGTGATCACTTTAAATCACTCCCCAAATATCAGCCAGAATTATAAAAACTCTAACAGTGATTCATTAAATAAAACTGGAGCAAAGCTCTCATTTCAGTACAGGCTTTGGTCCAATTGTAGAGACTCCATTGTTTCAACAACATGAACAGTGGTTTGAAGCAAGCATGTTCCTAGGCGCTCAAATGCCTGAAAGTGTCTAAAATATCTTTAACACACAGAGTTCACAACATGAACTAATCAAATCTGTCAGCCAAGCTCCCAATTTACAAATCTGTAATGGCAACTAACAGTAATACTCACGGCCTTAAAAAATAAAATGTGTTTTCTGAAAGCTTTCATTAAAACAAACAAAAGATGAGAGAGCAAATTCAAATGTTTATTGTGTCCTACAAATGTTTATATTGCTATATTTCTGTGTGTGCATCTTTAATCTGTGGAGTTTAATTTGTGGATAAAATATAGATACAGGTCACCAAAGCAGCTCTGAAATGGCATATCAATTTTTAAAGTAGAACTTAAGTGAAAACTTTAAAAATATTGTCCTATCAGCTTTATTTACAGTAAGAAAGACACACTTTTTTCTTAAACAACAAAACTTTAAGCGGAGAATTAAAGGGCTGCCAGATACAGTAAGCCAAGGACACACGCAGATGTGGCACGCAGCTCCTTTCAGGTATGCGTTAGATGTAATTTTCAAGCAGATAAAATATGACTATAAGACCCGGGCAGTATGTGCTTCCCTTGCCACCTCCAGCATAGCTGTTGTCAGCGTAGCTTTCCTGGTGGGGAACTCAGTGAGAGAATTCCAGAGTCTCTGGTCCCAGGGGGAGGGGAAGAATTGCAGGTTAATTTAGGCTCTGGTCTGGGGACTTTGTAGTATTTTGTGGGGATCAAAAGGGTTTCCTTAGAAATAGCCTCTAATGCTGCCCATCCTCACTCAAGGCAATAAAGAGCAGGAGGGTCCCCCTGCCAATCCCACCTACCAGGTCCCTGACCAGGAATGTGGCCAGTGGGAGGAAGATGGGAGGAAGATGGTGCTGGGGCCCAAAGGTGTGAAACAGAGACACCTGCTGGCAGAGCTGTGGGCTCCTGGCTTGGTGGCCCAGAATGGATTAAGCATTTGTCATCCGTTTTTAGACTTAGGATGGGAGTGGACACAGTTTCACACTCACAGGCTGATGTGAAATCTGAAGGATGTGTTTCTCCAAAGCTGTGCTCTGGGAGCTAAGCCCATTCTTGTGACAACTGCCTACAGCCATCCTCAGGGACCATGTAATTCGCCAGTAACAATGAGGCCAGCCAAATGGCCAGATTACTGGTGTACCTGCCACTGTTTTATTTCTGTATGTGTTAAATCTGTAGACTTTAATTCATGGGTAAAATATAGACACTGGACACCAAAGCAGCTTTGAAATGGCAATGTGAATGCAGAGGCTGGATCTGGTGGTGGGAATGCCACCGGCAGGTCCATGGGTGTGTAGGGCTGAAACTCACCCTTGCTTTGGAGAAGCAGCTCTGCTCCCAGATCTTTTGGGGTCTATCCTGGGTCTCACAGGATCTGCAGAGCAAAGAGGTGGCCCTGCGACCTCGGTGGCTGCTTGTTGATTTCATTACCGCTTCTGAATTGCACGGGCTTAGAAACTCAGGGACTGGACTGGTGGAGGGCGTGGATTATTTGTGGATTGTTTGCTGTATTTAATTTGTTTGCCACTTCAATGGTGTTCTTTTCTCATGAACTGTAAGTGCATCTGAAGAAGTGCAGGGATGTTTCCAGTCCCACGGGACAGTCACTGAATGAGCTCTCTGCCTCCCTCCTCACCCCGCTGAGCTGCTGGTTATTTTGGATGCAGGCATGGGATCCCTATAGTGATGAGGGGGTTGGGATTTCTCCCTGTCCTCTGAAGGAGCACTGAGCCTCACCCTGGGCCCCGAGCCCTGGCTCACTGGGCCTTGGCATAAACATACTGCTCTCTCCATGGCCGTCCCCCAGCAGAGAGGCCAGTCCTTTCTCCATGAGGGACTGAAACATTTTACCTGCACACTCGCATTCTCCCACTGACATGGAGATGCTTCAGCCCAGGCTCCCAGGAACTGTCTGAGTTCCAGGCACAGAGAACACAGGCCCGACTGCCCTCGCCTGGGATTCAAAGTCTGCACCGGTTACACCAGGGCCTCACATCGAGCTGCAGCACTGACTGATGTCACTTCTCAGTGTTGGGCTGGGTCAGGGGCCTCCAGCTCAGGTCTAATTGTTGAAATGTGTGCTTAGCGCACGTGAAACAATGGCTCCCAGGGAAAATACAAAACCCCACAGAGTTGCCGCGTCCTGAAAAGAGAGCTGTTTGGGAGCCTGGTTTCCTGAATAGACTTGTTAAGGACCATGGCTGATGGATGCTGAGCGGGCGCGGGAGGAGGCCAGGCCCAGCCCCTTGCGAGCAGGGCTGGCTGGCCCACTCCTCTGGAGGTAGGAGCCAAAGCCAAACTCTGTTCTCCCTCTATTTTCTTTCCATTTCTGCCATGCAAAGATAATCAGGTTTATGTAAAGTATGTGTGCTCTTTTGACAGCCCGAGGTATCTCATTAATTCAATCACACCGAACACCATTGTTCCCCAAGTGTTTGAAATGCGGCTCGGGACCCGCTTTTCTAATCCTGTCAATCACTGTTAACATTTTTCTTGCAGTTGCCATGGCTGGGGCCAGAGTTCATGAAAACACAGAATAAGAGCCAACAAAACAAGAATAAAGACTTATTTGAGATACTCTTTTTAAAGGACATCTACCATGCACAAAACATGGGAAGTGAATGTAGACAAGTTTGCACACTACGCTTGCTGAGAGGAAAGAGGGGAGAAAAAGAATTTGAAAATCAAATAGGCCTATAAAAACTTGACCCAAGAGTCTCTGGGAAAAACCCGATGAATTGCTCCCTCGTAGAACAATGTTCTTTCTTTCGTGTGTTCTTCAGGGGACAATGCCTCATATATTATAACACATGCCACCGGGTCTTTACACTGTGGTAAGCGGCTCAGGCCAGCAGAATGCGGAGAGGCAACAACAAGGCCTGTGCGCCCACGACGTGCTCTTTCTCCGGCCTCGCCAAAAACAAGCACTGGGAAAATTATTCATGCATAGAAGCCCACAAAGCAGGGAAGGAGATTGGCGATGTCACACAGCGAGATCATGTGACACACTTTAAAAAAAAAATGGCCAACACGCATTCACCCCAAGACATTGTTAAATTCCCATTTTATCTGCATGGGGGCACCCGCACCAAGGCCCCTAGGGCTCGTGGCTGTTTCTGGGCTGCCACACAGATTAGTGAGACCAAGGCACACACACTGGACGAGGTGAGGTGGCAGTGACCACATTTCCCAACTTCTAAGGTCATACATGGAGCCCTCCAGGAGCAACTGCAGATCCCCCTAGGTGCACCTAGATGGGGGTCTTTTCTCCTTGGGGTGCAGGCCACCCTAGTTCTCAGTTTTTATGGTGATGGGACCAGATCTAACCCAGGGAGCCCTGCTTTTGGCTTCACTTTTCTACTTGGAAAAAAAACGGGGTGCAATTTTGAAAGGCAGGCTGATATTTAGTGTGAGTTATGTTACCTTTTCATGACTATCTTTTTTGTAATGGTGTTGTTGTTTTTTCTATCATCAGAGGTACTTTATGTTCAAACTTGAGGAAACCCCTCTGACATACTCCTGATCCCTTGGGGTGAAGGACCACCGCATCCCTTAGGTCTGTAGCTGCATGGGCTTTACCTGCCCCAGACCTGCAGCCCCGCCTTCATGCAGGCTTCCTTAAGTGATGACCCATGGACCATGGCTTAAAACTCAGGATACCTCACACTCCAAATGTTCAACAATGGTCAGAATTCAGCTATTTCCCACTATCCCCATGCCAACAGCCCAGTCCAAGGCACCATGCTCTCACATTTAGGTCAGGCTTAGGATACTTCTGGACCTCCCTGCTCTGCCCTGGCCCCTGCAGCCTGTCCTCCACCCTTTCTATGCCAGGTCACATCCCTGCCAGCTCCAGACCTCCCCCTGGTCTAGGGTCGCTTAGTGCCAGAGCCTAGGTTCCTTCAGTACCCCCAGACCCACCTGCCCCTGCCTCTACCCCTGTGTCCTCCAGTCTCCCTTCCTCACAGCCTCCTCTCAGCCCCTCACACCCCTGTTTTCTGCACCTCCAGCACAGTCCAGAGAGGACCACGGGTCCAGCTTCCTTCTCCTTGAGATGGTCCCCAAGGCCCATAGCTCCTGCTTTGCCATTGCTTCTCATGCACGCCATTTTGCACCATCTCCTCTGATCACACTTCTCCTCTGTCCCCTCTCTGGGTTGCTGCAGAGTTAGCTCAGATCCAGGCTGTGCCCAGCCCTGACCCGCTTTCTAATCATCTCAGTTTTGGTGGTCTTATCGTTTACTCTGCCCGCCCGTCAGTTGTGTTGAAACCTGAATAGGATCCAACCAAGGCACAAGCACAGTATCTGTAAGTTTGCAAAAGAAAAAGTCACAAACCCATTTGGCTTAAGAATTTGGATTAAGAAAACATAAAAACCTGACCTCCCTGCTTCTTTTTCTTTAATGGTCTCACACCCACAATATTCATACACACTTAGCACCCAGACACTGCACGGCTCTTCATCCCAGGACTCGTTTATCCTGTTCTCGTTGGTGGCGTGCTTAGTGTCCAGTGTCTTTTTTCACAGAGGGCATATGGCAATGTTTTCCTCACCGAGCTTTGTGATTTTAACACTGGATTCCTGAGAAAGGGCTGGGTATATGTGGGATGCCAATTTTTAACTTGGTGGTTCATATGCCATGGAATCTGCTCACCTGAGGGCACCTGCTTCAGGGGTATCTGCCTGCTCCCTACAGCCATATCTATGACATCTGTGTGGCTTAATAATTGCCCAGACATTCTCCTTTCATTTTTTTCCTGTTAAACAGTTTTGAAAAAAAAGAATACTAACTCAGCTAATTCAGGAATATTTTTACTGGCTTCATCATTCTCATCTTATTAAAGCTTACATAGCTCGCTTTTTAATCAAATAGTATATTAGTTTAATAAAAAAAAATTCCTATTTATTCTCACCCTCCAGCATTAACACGCTGTATTTTTTTAAGAACCTATATATCTCCCTTTATATTTTATAGGACTACTTATAATAGATTCTCTGTCTGGATGCATTTATGACTCACTTTCTTCAGCGCTCAGGGCCTTTCAGCCCATCCTATGCTTTGGTTGAACCACTTCTAATACCACATTCATCTTCCCTTCCCTTCCCCTTTCTTTTTCTCTTAGGGTCAGTTTAGCCAATTCTCAATTTTCCATGACAATAAAAGGAAGGAAATAGTTCAATAGTCCCAAAGTATAGATGAGCTCTAATATTTAATATTTGCAATAGATTTTAATGTAAAAACATTAAGATGTTGATATATAATAACTTTGAAGAACATTATATATACATTTATAATTTTTCTAGCTGTAAAAAATACTGTGGCCAGAGCATATGCAGGAATCAACTAATGAGTGCATAAATAAGTGTAACAACAAATTGATTTTACATATATATATATATATATATATATATATATAATCTCACTCTGTCTTCCTGTTTCTAAAATTAATAAATAAGTAAAAAAAATACTATAATTTAAAAAAGGTACTGTGGCTGTGGTACTGTATTTTAGAATATTACAATTTACAGCAGCTTGACTGCCAACTCCTACCACCCTTCTCTCTGCCTGTTAAATCATGATCTCATGAACCTTTCAAGTTCTAGACATTTGAAAATAAAATCATGGAACATATATAAAAATAGTTCTATATCAAGCATTCCATTGATAGAGATTGAGTTTCCCCAAAATATATCTAAAAGAGGGAGGCTGATTTATTGCAGCGTATAGGCCTTACTAATATTAAAATTAATCTTAATTCATTAATTACACCCTGGGAAGGACTACCACCTGCAAGGACATTCACTCTCATCGAAGGTGCACCCTAAGGGTATTAGACCCAAAGAACTGGGAGGCCCCTCTCTGCAGCCCACTCTACTGAGGGGTTCTAGTCTTGGCAGACAGCACAGGGGGGGATATCCTCTAGGCATAGCCACAGGCCTCTTTGCCCCTTTGGTCCAGTTTATAAAATGAGGGTTATTTTCTATTTTCTATTAAGTACAGGGCCTGTCACAAGCTCCCTGGGTGGCCTTTGGATGGGGCTTGCATGTTTCTTTGATGCTTCATCTCACACTGGCTCTTCCAGCTATCAGAGTGAAGGGGTCTCCTTGAACAGTGCCTGAGCACACAGCAGACACTCAATAACTGCTTGGGGGATGCATGCATGTAGTCTACCATGGAACTGAGTGGTGATGTATCTGTTATTTCATACAGACTAAGGATTGTTCAAAGACACTCTGAGATTCCCCAACAGCACCTCTTCCTTCTTAGAGAGAACATGCAGAGGAAGGAGGGTAAACCCAGCACCGAGGGCCTGAACCAGCTCCTTATCCTCCTGTTTTCGCTGCCTTGATGACAGCAAGAAAATAGGAAAGGCTCCTGCTCCTGAGAACACCTGAGCACTGTAAGGAGGATGCGCAGGGAGAGCTGAATTAACTGGAAAACTGTCTTGTTTGGAAGAGTCCTTGACTCCATTCGACTGTGTCGGATTATAGAAAACGCTAATGTTGTGTGTGACTATTCATTTTCATCACCTGCTCTTGATTAATCCCATTCCAAATGGTGTCTGTAAACCCTGAAATCTCATACCATTTAATTAAATTAGCGACACATTTGTCTCCTCCATTTCCCTATCAAAGGGCTGTGCTCAGGAGAAATAAAACCTTTGTTCCCACTACTCAGTATAATTTACAGTCCTTCCTCCCTGTTTCCCATCCAGCTCCTGGCTCAGATGCTAAACTGGAGCTGGTTATAGGGAGCTATTAGGGTAAGTGAAGTGCACCCAGGGGCTGAAGGGTTGCTGCTGAAAGGGCTTCCGCTTCCAGGAAATGGCAGGGCCAGGCATCCTGGGTCCTCAGTGGTAGAGAAGGCTTTGTCTCCAGGGTCACCCTTTTGTAAGTAGAGTGTTTGACCTTTGAAGCAGAGGGGAGAAGACTGCTGGAACTGGATGGAAATACGGGAGGCAGAAAGGAACAGAGCCCGCCATACTCCGAGCTCCCAGACTGGGAGCTTTCGAGGATCCGGCTGCAGTGCCGCTGCTGGACTTTGGCAGGTGGAGATGGAAGACACGTGCAATTCACTTAATCAGTGGCGTTGGCCCTGAAGTAACCCAAATTAACAATTAATTAGAATAACAACTGGAGTGAGTGAGTAAACAGATATATGTTTTTCAATAGAAGATTCAAGATGCTTTGTGATTGCCTGGTTTTTTTTAGTATGGATGAGGCACTGTACCTACACCCTCATTTGTGTCAATGTTTGAGTGATAACTGTCTTAGGCCTTTGATTTTTTTAGTGTTACAAGGGCTGACACTTACCTTCTTCTTTTTAAAAAAATATTTTTTACTGATTTGTCTTTTTTTAGAGAGAGAGAGTGGAAGGAAGAGGGAGAAGAAAAGAAAAACATCAATGTGAGAGTGAACCATCAACTAGCTGCCTCCTGCACATCCCTCTATCAGAGATCCAATCCACAACCCCAACATGTGCCCTAACCAAGAATAGAATCAGCAACATTAAAATGCACTGGACAATGACCAACCAACTGAACTACACAGTCCCAGACTGGGCACTGTTGCCTTCTGGATATCCTGGACCACTGACAGACATAAAAGTAATATTTCACAATTGACACATGCTCCCTTCCACAGAGTTAGCCCAAAAGAAAGACATCTGGATTTTTACTATTAGGATCCCCATGCTATGTCCAGGGGACCCTGTGAACTCTTGAGTCCTAATACAGGATCTGGACACACAGGTGCCTTTCTGAGCAGGTGTTACTCTGCCATTGACCTTAGTCCTATTGATTCACCAAAGATGATGACACAATCCGTGAGAACCCACAAGTCACCTGCGATCATTGTAATGTCTTCTTGGCTTCCATAGTTTGCCCTTGGCATTCGAAGTTTACCTGATTCACAGGATCAGACCCAATAACCTGCACTGACGTTTGAGTGGATTTTAGGTGAACTTCTGTTTTCTTCAAAAAAACAGGTCTACTTAATCATAGACAAGCCCCGAACTCTCCACCATCACACCATACAAATATACACTCACTCTAATGCAGTGGTTCTCAACCTTTCTAATGCCGTGACCCTTTAATACAGTTCCTCGTGTTGTGGTGACCCCCAAAATTATTTTTGTTGCTACTTCATAACTGTAATTTTGCTTTTGTTATGAATCGTAATGTAAATATCTATATTTTCTGATGGTCTTAGGTGACCCTGCTAGAGGTGACTGCTGCCGTAGAGCCTAAGACCATCGGAAAATACAGATATTTACATTGCAATTCATTAACAGTAGCAAAACTAGTTAGGAAGTAGCAACGAAAGTAATTTTATGGTTGGGGTTCACCACAACATGAGGAACTGTATTAAAGGGTCGCGGCATTAGGAAGGTTGATAATCACTGCTCTAATGGCATGAAAGCCTTGAGAGACTCCGACTGAAACAGTGAAGACAGGGAAGTGAAGCTGTGCACAATTAATAGAAATGTTAACAGTGGGCAAGCATGTGAGCTATATTTTGAAGGTAGATCAATAAAATTACCAATAGAAAACAGAGGCCCCGTGCATCCAGCCATGAAGTGTTATTACATACCCACCTTACCCAAGGGCCTCACAGCACATGGGATTCCCAATCAGGAAGAATGATATGGCATCAGTTATTTCATAATATGATTGTGCTGATTATGCTAATGATAAAATGTAATTGATCATATGATGATGGGTCATTACTGGTGGATTAGATGGCAAATGATGAACGCAAATAGATTTTCTTTTTTGGAAGCACCTTAGAAATGCACTAAACCAGCTCATGCTCATTATAAGTGTCAAAACATCCTCATTAATTATTTCCAATCACCAATTCAATTTACAAAAATGAACTCTGCAGAGTGCTTATGGATCTGCATATGTACAAGGAAAAGAGTAGGGGAGCTACAGAATATGGAAGGAATTCCGTAGACTGAGGTGAGGGCAGTATGGAGTGGAACTATTGCAAAAGGAATGGGCAGGAAGAAGAGAAGAAAGGTGTATTCTCCAAGCTCCAGTCCATCTTCTTAGCACAAGCATGTGATCCAGGAGCAGACCCTGGCTTTCTGTGCTGACATTTGAGTGGATTTTAGGTATGCCTGACAGAGGACTGAAGGAAACTTCTGGAAGGCAGGGGCCTCAGTTATAGAGTTGAGGGAATGAAATTTAAAATTTAAAATCAAATTCCAACATCAGGTACTGTGCCAACTCAGCTGTTATCTTTCAGTTCTATGATGTGGGTTTTATTCTTCTCGCTTCACAGACCGGGAGGGCAGGATGGGGAGGTGCTGTGATTTCAGGCAGCCACTCCACTGGTCAATGATGAACTAGGACACAGACTCTAGCCTGCATGACTCCAAATGTTGGTTTTCTTTTCCAGTTCTCACAGGTGCAGGGAAATGACGTGGTCAAGATGGATGGAAACACATCTTCCAGAAACTAGGGTGTGGGGTTCAAAGAGAGTGGCAGAAAGTCCTTCTACAGCCACATCCATAAGAATCTATATTATAAAAAGCCAGTGGCCATAACACACTAACGACTGGTCACCAAGAGGTGCATTAATGAGTCTCTTGGTGCAGTAGGTCTCTATCTCAAGGCATGGTGGGGGTCTGGGTCTTTTGTGATTTCACGGGCTGGGCCTCTAGTAGGTGTATAAAAAGTCAGGCAAAGACTGTCAGGAGTGAGCTTCTCACTACCAATCCTATCAGGAAGACTCCAGCACCAAGAACCCATTGACCCTTTGGGGCACAGGTTGAGTATCAGAACATTCTTGGTCAGCAGATTCAAGCAGAAGTGTTAACAGAGGTCCTTACCACCCAAGACAACAAAAGAACTCAAAGGTCTTCTCTTCCACAAAAGAATAAATTTTTACTTGTGACCCTAAATCTTGACTTCCAGATTACTCATTCTCTGTGCAACAGAAGGAAATTGACCACTTTTGTTTTTCTTTAGGGAAAAAAAAAAATTGTGTGGATATATCTATTTAATCACAAGTTTATTTCAAGTAGTCAAAGAAACTTTGTTCTTTTTTTCTCATATCAATATTACATCCCTGTTTTGATTACTTTGGTGATGTTTTACTACATCTATGAGAAATAAATTCTTGTTCTTTACAAGCCACTCAGCCCATGATACTTTGTAATAGCAGACCAGGCTTATGAATTCAACACGTTGTTGAGAAAACACCTTCACTGGGATCAACTTCTAATTCAACTTTTAAATCTAATCTTGTTTTTAAGTCCAATAGTAAGATGTACATTTGTTATTACTTAAATTGGGTTTGTTAATTTATTTTCATTCATTTTTAAATGTTGATTTTTGCCACCTCGAGGCTTCAGTCTTCTAACAGTGGTGACATCTCATAATTGACATCCTATGGCCAAAGGGTGACACTAGTAAAGTCTCTCCACTCCATCAGTACTTAATTTAATATTCTCTGAAACTTAAACAACATTATGTGTCAATTGTATCTTAACAAAGGTGAGAAAAAAATAAAATAAATTTAAAAATTAAAAAAAAATTTAAACCAGCAGTCTCTGAATGAAACCATCCATTCAATTTCCAATCACTTAAATCTCATATTATCTTTTTTAACCATTTAACTACCCCCCCCCCAAGAATATGAGCTCTCTTATATATTTTTAATAAGACCCACCATATTTGGCAGAAGTCTCCTTATAATCTTAATAAGAAAAGACATTCAGTTTCAGTGTGCCTTCTGATTGAGCCCTCACTCTTTATACAGCTGACTTCTTGCTTATTGTAGTTTCTTACAAATTAGCTGATTAGTTATGCATTAATTGATATTATGTTGGTCAACCATGGTTACTATACCCATCTCCTCTCTATAATGGGCATTTTGAAAGTCTTCAGCTCTATTGGGCTCATAATTTATTGAAGACACATGTTAAAACTCTTGACCCCTCAAAATAGTTTTTGTGTGTCTTAGTCTGGGCTGCTATTACAAAGTACCATGGGCCAAGTGGCTTGTAAAGAACAAGAATTTATTTCTCACAATTCTATGGCTGGGAAGTTCAAGATCAACGTGTGCCCAGATCCAGTGTCTGGGTGAGAGCTGTTTCCTGCTTATGGATGGCACCTTCTTGCTGTGTCCTCACTTGGCACATAGAGAAAGAGCTATAATCTCTTGTTATTAGAACACTTATCTAATCATGAAGGCCACACCCTCATGTGACCTAATTACTTCCCAAAGGTCCTCTCTCCAAATACCATCACATTGGGGGTTAGCCTGTATCATTATGTATATTTGTACATTTCATTACAGAACTAGAAAACAAGATAGAGTAACATTATGCTGACAAACTAACAGAATTAAAAGAAGCACAAGGTGGAATTAATAAAAAAATCTGAGGAGAGAAAAAACTGCAGACCAAAAAATATGTAGAATAGAACATTTAAAGATCAGAATTTTCCACAAGCAATACCCAGAGGAACAAATGCCCACCCTAAATCCAAAAGTCAAACAGAAGAAGAAACAAATAACAAAACATGAGTTGAAATGACTCGGTAGTGTAGCCAGAGTTTGGACTGGTGAGTGGGCAGACCAAGCCAAGAAGTGGAAACTAGTTCCTGAAAGACAATTAATTTGAGAAAACTTTTAGAAAGGCAAGTCATATTTAGGTTCCAAGATCACTCAGAAGACACACACTTTGGCTCATCCTATTGTTGAAATCTATTTCTACTTGTAAGAATAAAGGAAAATTTCTGAAAGTTTCTAAATTTTTTTAAAGCAAATTTTTTTACAAAAAAAATCAGAAACAGAAATAAATAAGATTGGTTCTTGGTCTCTCTGGGAACCTCTCCTCTTGGCTAGGAATTCTCTTCATTCTGATTCCCTTCTCGTCCTCTCCCGGCTCCCTAGAGCACATGTACCCAAAGCCCCTTACCTCAGTTTGCCCCACAGCTCCCCCTACCCTTTCTCATAACCACATTGTCTTCACCTTTGCCAATTCCTAGTTCTCTAAAAATATCCACATGACCATGGTTCCTCTTCACTGTGTTTTTCACTCGTGTTGGCTCATTGGTGTGTGGCTGGCTGAGATTAGAATTATTTTCCTGATGCTGTTTCTCTTTCTTCCTCAGAATTACTTGAAATACCCTCTACTGTTGATAGTCTAGGTCTTGTCTTTCTTCAAAAGGTTTATTTTGATATTAAACAGCTGTGGTCACCAAGTATCCAAGTTCAAGTGCTCTTAACAAAGTAAGCCTCTCTCCTCTCAGAGAAGGCAAAGGAGCAACAATCTATGCCTATATCTATATCTATAGCTGGACCTACACCTATAAGACCTGTATGTATATTGCTATCTACATATGCCTATACCTACATCTATACTTATAATTATAACTATATCTTTATATGTCATTTATATTCATATCTAATCAGTATCCATATCATTTAAATATAATCTATATCTAACCTAGGTTATATGTCTATAATTACATTTATATCTATATGCACAACTATATAGAATACACATACACATATATGTATTTTTGTAGGTTTTCCTAAGATACTTGATATTTCTAGTCAATGAATAATTGTATTTCCTTCTGACCTGTAAAAAAATAATAGACAAACAGGCAAGCTGAGAGATGGGCATATAGCTGTGTGCTAGATCAAAGTGGTCCTTCCCCACTTCCTTCCTGCTGGGATGGAGCTAGCATCGAGTGTGGGGACATGCCCTGAGGCATGACAAATAAACAGCAGGTGCCAGAGTTAAGCAGTTCTGGGTACACACATGTTCCTCAAACTCCCTGGTCTCTTGATTCCTCATCTGAAAGGTGAGAACAACATGCCCACAACCCAACACGAACGTGATGAACAAAAATTAAATGGCCCAGGTTGCACCAGCAATGAGGAAATAAGGACACCAGTTGGTTCCCTTTGTCCAGATACAGCCACTCCTTCAGGTGGAGAGCCAGAGAAGATGTCTCCACCAGCTCTTAGATTGGTCACTCTGGACCTTGAAGTCACAGACATACTGAGGACTCCTTTTGAAGTCTTTCCAGCAACAATAGTCTCTAGCCCCCTGGGTTCTGTGATGGCCATCCATGCCTTTGGGTAGCCTCTCCCATGCTGCACACTTGCACTTGGTTGCAGCCACAGGGCCTCAGATGATGACAGGCCCCTGAAACCTGCCATGAGACACTTTTAGTTCCAAACTATCCACCTAACCATCCTGAACTGCTAGCGATGAAGGAGTTACAGGCACCCCCAAGACCAACTGACTCTCCTCTGCTTGTGACTGATGCCTCAAAGACAAAGTCTGGTGTAAGACAGAGTATGAGGAACCCAAGCCACCGGTCACTGGGACCAGGCATTGGTGCCTCTCAAATCCAGCAAGGACAGGACCAGGAGACCTCCCACAAGCTCCCCTATCCTCCTGAGCCTCAGAGGGAACAGTGGGTCTTGCTCTTCCCTAATGTGGAAAGGAGGTTGGAAAGCCCCCAGGGACCCAGTAAAGTCAATTTACTCATAAAAAGGCAATGTATTATGATAGGATCTCGTTTTTCAATTGAATGCTGTAAAGGGAAGTTTTAAAAGTCACATATAATTTGATTTAATAGGGTCGCTTCCCCCACTCAGCGGGAAAATGGGATGCAGACAGAAGTGTGATTTTCATTTAAATGTCTTTGTATGAGAGATGACGGGTACCATCAATCTTCCAAGGGACAAGGAGTGAGGGCAGGAATTATTGATGTTTAGTAGCCACAGGATTATAAACAGGGAAATTGAAAGCGATACCTAATTGACAGGGCCTGTCTGTGACCGTGGGAAAGCTCCACCCGTTCCCCCTATGAGGTGTGTGCTGCCAACACCACATTATAGTAAAAGGGAAGCACAGGAGATTAAGTAATGGGTTTAAACCTAAAATGTTTCCTCAGCCATCAGCACAGGTATGGAGGCAGTAGGAGAAGGGTGGGAGGGAGCAGAGACCTTCTAAGTAGTTTTGAAGGGAGGGGCTGCTTTTAACCACAGTTTTAGCCATTACCTCTGGTTGAGCTGACACACCACCAGCAAAAGGTAGAGACTGGCACATACCTGGGCCTGGCTGCGTGAACCCAGAACCAAGGCTCTGGATCTGGAGGCTGGCTGAACACTAGCTGCTGAGCCTTAGGACACTGGGACATCTAAGATGTGATCTATGCACCTCATATCCCTACAATGTTCTTATAGGGGGGATAGCAGGTTGGTGTTTTATGAAATTACCACATGACCCTAAAAGGCCAGGCACAGGTGAATGATCAGAAGACATTAATTTACCTCTTTTTTTCAGGCCCACAGACTTAGGAATGTATGTATTTGTTGATAGCTAGATCTGTCTACAAGTGGCCAATCAGACACTGTCCAGGTTAATGGGCTCACTGAGGAAATCCCTGCCCTGGGTCAGGCTCCATATTATATAGATAGGCCCTGTGGCAGTAGTCATGGGTGCCCTTCAAGGCATCAGACCAAAGTCTTATCTTCTTGCAACCTGCTCCACAACATGTCTGGGTTTGCAGGTAGAGAAATGCTAGGGTCAGGTCATCACTGAGCTCATCAAAGAATGTAAGATAGTTTCACGTTAGGTGGAGGCACACCTGGCTGGGGACGAGGTCCAGTTCATATTGCAGTCAGGGATCATCTGTCTCCAGCAAAACAATCCTGCTTGCTCTATTCAACACTCACCACTGATCAAACCAGGCCTAAAGAACACACTCCAAAAAATGCTAGAAACCAACCAAGTGACATTTAGCAGGGATAAAAATACAGAGTGGCTGAGGTTCAAAAAGTCAACCTCAGGAAGTTAGTGACCGAGATTATTGGCAATTCATTGAAAGAGGGTCTCTTGTTTCAACTACAAGCTTTACAATACCTAACATGATCAGAAATGTCCTATGTCCTTTCAGACCACTAGGCTACATGGACAGATGGGAAGAGGGCTGCTGTTGGAACTGACCTGAGCTCATGGTAGCAGAGGACCAGGTGCCTGGGAGAATCCATCCCTCCTTGCCATCCTGGCCAAGCAATCTTAGAACTGAAAGGACAGGTGTTTCCACCCCAAGTCTCTTTGGAACCAAGAAGCTTGGCAGGACCCCAAACCAAGACTATATGGATGGATGGAGCATTATCTGAGCATCAAGCAGATTCAAGAGACAGGTAGCTAGGATTAACCAGTGGCCAGCTCAGCAGAGCAGAGGCCAAGTGTAGAGGCTGTGCCCTAAGCAGCTTGGGGTAACAAAGACCATGGAGGGATCTGGTTCATAGGCCAGGACATCCCCACTGGGTCAGGCTATCCCCCCTGGCACCTCACAAAATTATCAAGGAGACTTGAAAATGCGTACAGTATAATGGTTTATGAGTAAAGGTTACTATAAATCTGACTTTAGAACATAAAACCCCCAGTTTCCATTCTTTAGAAAACGTAATCCAAGAGGAAATTACCAGGGAGCATAATCCTTCCCATGAAAGCTTGCTTGTACACATCTTCTTTCACCCTCCCCCCCTCACCCCATCTCCCCATAATATGGCTGCCACCAAAACACACCTCATCACCTATCCACAGAAGGATTCTTTTCATAATTAATATGTTTATCAACCCCAGCCTCCTAGTGTAGGGTGATGATTGAGTACAGACCGGAACATGAAATGTTATGAACGCAGGAATAACCTTCATTACACAAATATTGTGGGCTCATAAAGCACCAGGATGCTGTATCAGACCGATCCTATCTGACATTCAATAAATCAAAGCCTTCCCATCCTATTGGCTCTTCCTATGTGATACCTTTGGTGGTTTTTCATTTCACAGATTCCCAGATTCATCAGAGAATTAAAAGACAGTGATTGATTCTTAACTAGAGCCCATCAACCACAGTTAAAATTTCATAATATTCACATTAATTAAAGTGCTTCATTATACAGTGTCTTCTGCATACCGGGAGCTGGGCATCTCCAGCTTTCAAAAAGCAAACCTATTTGAAAGAAAGCCCCAGCTGAAAGTCTTTCAACCATCAGGAAAACAGGCACAAAATATTAGAGTGTTAGAAGATTGTTACAGAAATGTGCTCTCTAAGATAAAAACCAGGCAGAGGGCTTGTGATGTCACAGGAGAGGAGAAATATGGTGGTGGGAACTGGGGGGAGTGAGGAGGTTGTGACTCAGAACATTTGAACATTGGAATTGGGTCAGGATATACTCAAACTAACCTATAATTTTCTAATCTGAGACATCTCATTTCTATATGTCAGATATTTGTTTCCTCTATAGAGAGTGGGGGGGCATCAGGAAGGAGGAATTAAGGAGGTATTAGAAAAATATAGAGCATTGCTTGAATTGCTACACCTTCTATGGTATGTTGGGTTAAAAAATAAGGGAAAGAAAGACCAAGACTTATGATGACAATACTGTATTACTATACAAAATATTATGTATACATACAAGCTGAATCCCTACATAATTATGACACCACAGAAATCAAGAAGAACAAAATTGATAAAGCAATGCTCTTTGATGCTATGACAGAAAAGTCTCAAAATACGGTTGAATTGTTGGCTTACTGTCATAACTCAACACCAATCATTTTATCCCAAGATAGAATGGTGAAAAAATTGCTAGAATGGTTTTTGTGTAACTACTAACCTATATAAGTTATATTTCTTAAGTATTTAATAATTGACCAGCTCTGACTAAATCTGAACAGTCTAATTTTAATCTGACAGACACAATAATGTAAATAGTCATCTAAGCTTATCTTCTGTGCTATTGATCTCACTAACCAGAAAAAGTAATTGGGACATAACTCAGTAATTGTCATAAGAAAGCACTAAATTGGACAGAAAATGGTTTTCGCTTCTTACAAGATGCAGAAATGTAGACAATATCTTTCCCTGATTTTTGAAAATGGTGAAGAAATCTTGTCAAATCAGATGTAAGAAGAAAAACTATAACATTGAAATAAGCCTAAAATTTGGCAGGAACAACCTTAAAGTAGTTAGAGCTTGACACTGACTTGGAAAGACAGTAATGAGAACTAGAGACACATACTCTATGACCACTCCTGAGACTCTGGGATTTGATGTATTAACATTGGCAATTCTCGGAATCCTAGTTATGCCAATAGAATGATTGAAATTGAAATTCATTCCATTTTAGTGCTGGTGGAATCACTTTTAACTATGAAGTTAAGGGTGGAATTAGAAACAGTAGGGGGCTATGAAAAATAAGAACTGTCTGTAGGAAGAAGTCATTTCTTAAGAGTTTATCATCAAGGTTTTTATCCACTCTTCATAGTGGAAGGATTAACTTGACACCTAGCTTGCATTTTCTTTCATGGATTGAAGCCCATGTCACTCAACTGTTCTTCTGTAGATAATAATAAAGATGTTGAAAATATCCAGAGTAAGTACATGCTGGTGTTGGTGATGGTGATAATGAAAATGATGACGGGAGAATCCAAGATGGCGGCATAGGTAAACACCTGCACTGCTGCCTCGCACAAGAATTTCTAAACTACAACTAAAAGACAGAATGGACATCATCCAGAACCACAGGAAAGCTGGCTGAGTGGAAATTCTACAACTAGAAGGAAAGACAGGGGCTCACAGAGACCCAGAGGAGCTGCAAAAAGCTGAAGTACGAAGACGCACGTGTGGAGAGATCGGATGCCGGAGTACCTGGCTGGCTTTCTCTGAGGGGAGATGGAGACTCTCAAAGGTATTGAACCTCTTATCCTAGGACACTAAACCCCAGGTCCAGCCAAAACTCATACTGGGGGAGTTTGGACTATGAAAAGGGAGAAGTATACGGAAATTTAGGGGAGTTGCAAAAGGGCAGAAGTTGGGCGGCGCGCACAGCACTGCGCGCAGAAGACTGACTGCTGATTGTGCCACTGGCTTTCACAAGTGGGCCACTTCTAACTGCGCCACTTCTAACTAAACCCCAGTTTTGGGGAAAACCCTGGGGACCCAGATTCATATGTCCCGGAGCACAGGGAAGCCGGAAAGGCAGCAATCTAGAGGCACTGCAAGAGCACACATGCACACAAGAACTGCTCCAGCGATTACCCAGCCACGTGAGACTCAGGGGCCATGGAGGGTGGGGCCAACTGGAAGGCAAGGCGGTCCATGAAGCCCTGAAACACCACCCCTCCCAAGCTCAACAAAGAGGCTTTTGCAGTTTTGCAAGTTTTGTATCATAAGGCTGAATCTAAAACAGAAGTTCTCCCAACATAGTGAAAATGCCAAGACAAAGGAAGAGATCACAAACAAAAGAAATGGAAGAAAACTAACGACTGGATATAGAGTTTAAAACCAAGGTTATAAGGTTTTTCAAGAATATCCTAGAAAAGATGGATAAAGTTAGCAACACCCAAGAGGAGATGAAAAAGAACCAACTGGAGATGAAAAAGAACCAACTAAAGATGGAAAAGGACCAACTAGAGATGGAAAAGGATCAACTAGAAATTAAACATACACTGACTGAAATAAAAAATATTATACAGAGACCTAACAGCAGACTAGAGGAAGGCAAGAATCAAGTCAAAATTTGAAATATAAAGAATCAGAAAACACTCAACTGGAAAAGCAAGAAGAAAAAAGAATCCAAAAATGTGAAGATAATGTAAGGAGCCTCTGGGACAGCTTCAAGTGTACCAACATCAGAATTGTGGGGGTGCCAGAAGAAGTGAGAGAGCAAGATACTGAAAACCTATTTAAAGAAATAATGACTGAAAACTTCCCACATCTGGTAAAAGAAATAGACTTACAAGTCCAAGAAGCACACAGAACCCCATATAAAAGGAATCCAAAGAGGATTACACCAAGACACATCATAATTAAAATGCCAAGAGCAAAAGACAAAGAAAGAATATTAAAAGTAGTTCATTACCTACAAGGAAGCACCCATATGATTTTCAGCTGATTTCTCAACAGAAACGATGCAGGCCAGATGGAGTGGCAAGAAATATTCAACGTGATGAATAGCAAGAACCTACAACCAAGAATACTCTATCCAGCAAAGCTATCATTCAGAATTGAAGGTCAGATAAAGAGCTTCACAGATAAGAAAAAGCTAAAGGAGTTCATCAACTCCAAACCAGTATTATATGAAATGCTGAAAGGTACTCTTTTAGAAGAGGAAGAAGAAAAAGGTAAAAGATAAAAAATTATGAACAACAA